>VZUA01072804.1:0-39911 GCA_013401035.1 Horornis vulcanius
GAGTGAAGAGCTGAAGCGAAGGGAGTAAATGAAGGGATGGGAGTAAGTAGCGAGGGAGGCTGGGTGGGAACCTGCTCAGCAGATCTGCTCCTGGACAGGTGTTCCTCATCTATCTACAGCTTATCTGCTGCACGGCTTTCCCACTTCCTCTACTCTCTTGCTTTCTTCCTTGCAGTTGTTCCAGCTTAAGTGCCCATCAGTTCAGAATTCCCAAAGAAACAGCCAAAAACTTGATTGGAAACGGTCACAGTCATCCTTTTAATTATATATGGGCCACGGCATGGGACATTGTGTAATCTCCGTGTTGATAAATTGGCGGTAAATTTCCAGGCCATTTGTTCTTCAAAATCCATTTTAGCTGGTTTTAATGGCACGAAAATTTAAATATACAAATGGAAAAGTGGCAGAACAGCTGAGCCTGTCTTGGTTCCTTTGCAGGAGAGGAGCCCAAAGCCGATGGGCTAGGAAGTGCCCATAAACGGTTTTCAATCCGAGTTGTTTGTTTAAACTCTGAGTTTATGGGACCTAAAATAGAGCAAAAGGAAAAGTAAATAATACAATATCCTATCTGGGGTGTCTCTTCTGTACTTGAAAATAAGTGAGTGCTAGAAGGGAATCACCAGGGTGACTCTGGGAAGAACAGCTGGACCAGGGGTGCAGCACAGGGAGCTTGCTCACTGCCTTCCCACCCCAGACCACAGCCACCAACTCTGGGCCATAAAAGGAGACAACTTTTCTTGTCAAAATACAGCTGCCCAGCCCGTCTGCTTTCTGGGAAAAATGTCCAGTAACTGCTGGTACAGCTGTGTGATGTGCAGCTCTACCTAGAAGCATTTACTTACTCTGAACTTACTCTCTGGCTTTTCAGAGCCCCTGTGGCAGGGGAATAGCATAATGTTGCCAGCTGATGAATGGTCTCCATGTAGCAATGGAAAGCCTGGATAGAGTTTAAAGTTCAAAAGAGTTTGCTTTTCAAAAAAAGTGGGTTTTTTTAATCAGATCAAATAATGTGAAGTACCTAATTACTTGTAGAAATCATGCATCTCTGCATGAAATTAATTTTTGCATAAAAAGTAGCAAATATGTTTTGCCTCATCATTTAATTTGACTTATTTCATAATGCTTTTCCTTATTGCTCTGATAGTTTTAAATTTCTATAAGCTCTTTAAATGATGCAAGAAAGTGCTCTCCTGGCACAACATGTAAACTGAGTGAGTGGAAAAGTAAATATTTAAGGCTGACATATTGAAGTATAAATAGCGGTTACTGTGTGTAATGTTTCAATTGTAGAACTATTTCTAGGGCTCTATTAGTGTGCACCATTGCTTGTTAAAATGAGAATGTTTTCTAAAAGCTGCATTTCTGTTTTGGAAAGTAGATCCCAAAGTGGTCACAAATACATCTCTGACATGGATCTCTTACGTGTTTGTCACTCAGCCCCACAGAAGGTCTGAGCAGCACAAATTGATGGGTGGTGAAGTTTACCATTCTTGGAGGTTTATCCATATATTTCAGGCTGTATTTGGTGCTGCCTAATGAAAAAATGAGGAATATGGTCAGGTAATGGGAGCTGGCTTCGTCAAATGCCAGTGTTCAGTCATTTGAGGTCCAGGGTTTCTGCCTGGCTCTGGCCTGAGCAGCATTCCCTGGGAAGCAGCTTTGGGGGAGATGTGTGTTGTCCCTCAGAGATACTGGAATTAACTTATCTCAGACATCTCACTCGACAAGTGGAGTTTGGTTCTTCTTCTCTTTGGAACTTGATCTTTAGCATTTGTGTTTTGCAAGAGCAGGGTATTTATCCTACCTTGTCTTGGAGTGCCTTGTCCCATTGCCTCAGTCAAGGGACTCTCCTCTAGAATTCCCATTCTTGGGGATTCAGGGAAGACACCGGTGTTGTTTCAGCTCAGTTGCTGTGTTCAGTAATGAACAACTTTCCTGTCCATGCTCTGTGTCAGGAGGGCTGGGTGGCTTCCACATGGGCACCCAAATGAAGGCTTTTAGTGCTGTGACATTGCACAAGAGCTGTAAACTACTCAGAGCTAAAGGTTAGCTCAGGCTGAGCCAACCTGACAGCTGAACTTAATGTTTAACATGTTTTACTGTAGAAATAACGTTATAAGAGGGCATCCTGCTGTTGAGAAGTTATTGTGGTAACAGGTATCAACGATCCTGTGATAATTGTAGCTAAATCTGCTTATATTTTGTATGGAAAACAGGCTTTTAACGAAAATTTTCTGGAAGAGAATAATGTGAGTGATCTTCCAAATTTCAGTTTTTCCAGCTCTTAAAATAATGAGTTTGAAATGGAGAAATTCAGTCTCGGATTGCCCTGTAGGATGTGAACACACTGGAATAGTTCAGAGTATTCCTTTTCTGAAATGTAGTTTGCTTGGGCCAGGTTAATAACTTTCTCAGCAGTTCTAAATCTCATTATCACACCCCCATAGACACCCCTGCTGTCTTTGTCAGCTCATGCTTTCTCTTGTTGGTTTTTATTTAATGTATTCATTTTTTGTAATTTACATGTAACATGCTTATGCATCTAGCAATAAAGAGTTGCTCTTGGCACTCCCATACTCCTGCTCAGGGTAAAATAATAACATTTTTGTTATTACCTCAATAGAAATAATTTATTTAGTAAGTTATTCATTTATGTATTAGTTTCAGATCTAATATGTAATTGTATAATAGTGTTAATGAAAATCAAGAACAATGTCTTAAGTACCCTAAAATTGAAACAAAAAACTCTTCATCCCTGTGAATTCTGGTTTCAATAAACAAGATAGAGAGATACAGCCCAGAGCAGAAATGAATCGGTATTCAGGAATATACCTAAATATTTTCTTTCAAAATGAGGTTTTAGAGAGTACTATTTAATGTCCCGTCTTAGATACTTAAAAGTCTAAAAGCTTTGTTCAAAATGATCAAATGTGCTGTGCTGATGATGCAATACAGATAATTCAGAGACTGTTTAGCACTTAACAAAAGGCCAATCTTGCCAGCTTTCCTCTTAGATTTGTTCTCTCCTCCATTTGATCGCCTGCATTTCTTGCAGCCTACTGCTACTTTTCCATCTCCCTAATTCTGTAATTTGTTCGCTCTCTTGGCATTCCAGAATCAGCATTTGGGAGCTGTGGAAGAACAAGGCTGCCCTACAGCTGCTGTGCAGCAGGGAGATACCCAGGGGTGATCATCTAGAATCACAGAATCACGCAATGGTTGGGTTGGAAGGGACCTCAGAACTTATTTCCTTCCACCCCTCCCACTGTCCCAGGGTGCTCCAAGCCCTGTCCAGCCTGGCCTTGGGCACTGCCAGGGATCCAGGGGCAGCCACAGCTGCTCTGGGCACCCTGTGCCAGGACCTGCCCACCCTCCCAGGGAACAATTCCTTCCCAATATCCCATCCAGCCCTGTCCTCTGGCAGTGGGAAGCCATTCCTTCTTGTCCTGTCACTACAGGTCCTTATCCAAAGTCTCTCTCATCTTCCTTGCAGGTTCCCTTCAGGAACTGGAAGGGGCAGTTACATCACTCAAGAGCTTTCTCTTCTCCAGACTGAACAATCCCAATTCTCTCAGCCTTTTGCCTCTTTTAGCCCACCACAAGGCTCACCACAAGCACTTTATACATTCTAATTTTTTCTAATGGTGGTTTTTAAAATCTCTTCTACAGACTCACTTGCTATGTTTTAAGCATATTCACTTTGGTCCACCTTGGCTGTTTGGAAACAAAATATTCAAAACTTATTTAGGTAGCAGCTGTAACCAGCACATCTAAATCCCATTTCATATTTTATTGCAGTTTGTAAATCCATCAGTAACTGATCAGAAATATTCGTCAGGTATTCTGGATATGGGTATTGTCAGGTACTTAGGGTGCTTGCTTTAGGCTTATTTCCTTTCTAGTGCTGAAAAACCTAGCTTTTTTCTCCTCATAGTACTGCCTGTGATTCATGTGTTTGAATGCTGGAGGTGAGAGTTTTCCAGTAGAAGCTCCCTAATCTCAGAGCTCGGTAAGGACCAGGTCACTGCTTGAGGTAGGGATTACTGATTTGACTTCTCTAAGTCATATGTATTTCTGTCTTTAGCAGCATTAGCTCAAATAAATTTGTATAATTTATAAAGCTTTAATCCCAACATGTTGTACAGGTTGTATGTAGTTGATTCTTATCGCACAATGTTATCTTGAGCAAATATTTAATTTCTTTAATCTCTTCAGAAAGCCAAAGTGCTAATTTATGATGCAGTTACACTCAGGTTGAATCTTGATTTCATGTGTGTATCACTTAACAGATGCTCTGGGGAGTAAAGACTCCTATAATTAGGTTTGACATATGTTTTCATGCGAGGTGAAATAGTTTGCATGCTTCTAGAATAAATATTGACTGCAGCCTGGATTTATAATCCCAGTAAACAATTGGACATGTGCTGGGAGCCCTCCATGCCAAGTGTAAGCTGTGGCTTTGGGAGCATGGACCCTTGTGATTCCAAAATATTGAGTCCTTCCTAATGGCCTTTTTTTTGTTGTTGTTTTTGCTCCAAAAAAGGGCAAGATCAAAGTGCAGTCTGTTCTTTCCTGCCCTTCTAGATATACAAAACAGCTGCAAAGCACAATCAGCTATTGTAGTGATATGTGCCCCAGGTCTATAAATAGATGGAGAGCTGCAGGCTTGAGCTGTGCTGCTGCAGAGGCCAGGGGATTTTTGCTTGGGGTTACTAAACATTCCCTTGCTTGTTTGTGGTTTAGAAACATCATATTCCAAAACTGCTATATATAATTGAATTGGAATTCAAAAGGATTTTGCCATGGAAGCTTTATGTGACTTCACTGTTTGCATTTTCTCCTTCCTTTGTTTTTTTTTCTCCCCCAACACACAAGAATTTTGCAGGTTTCTAAAGGAAGCCAATTCAAACATCATAATTAATTTGCTCACTCGAAAAAAAAAAAAAAAAAAAAAANAAAAAAAAGAAAAGCTGTGATGAGCAGCCCTAGTGGGAAGTTTGCAGAGGCACGTATGGAGAGTGAGAATCGGAACCACGTTTCATTAAATTGTGGTCTGGTCTCTCCTCCAGCCTGGAAACGTGGAGTGCAACACTTGATAAGAGCTTTGTGTTCTCCTGAGCTGGGAGGTGGGTGGCTGTGTGAGTACGCTCTGCCTCCTGTGCAGGAGGGATCAAATCTGCATGGCAGAGCCAGAGCTGGCAGAGCTGTTCCCAGATTTTTTTTTAATTCAATATGCTGCATATTTTTTGTTCATTATGTTAACTCGGAAGAGCTGTTGAGAGCGTGCAAGCTAAGGACTTGTTAGATGATGAGAGAAAAAATTAGTGTATTTGGCAAAAGTGAGGTGTTGGAGATAATTTGGGATTTGAGTATCCAGGAGGTGGCTGAAGCTGCTGCTGGCAGAGGTGAAGCAGACTTGAAACGGCTCACCTCTTTTCCAAGCTCTCTCTTCCTAGAAAAGCTATTGATTCCCATTGCATTTCAACAACATTAGCACCTCACAGTATCGTACTGCTGTCCTGCTTTAAATTTAAATGAGAGGGAGGGATAAAAATAACTCCTTTGGCATTTCACAGGGGTACTTTTCAGCTGTAACCTTCATGCTTTGAGTCAGGTGAACCAGTTCACCTCTTGAGTCTTTCTCTTTTCGGCAACAGGACCTGAAAATTGGATTTACCACTGTGAATCAGGAGGTCTTGCCTCACACAGGCATCTTGTTGATGGTGCATAAATGCAATCTCAGTGTATGTGGTCAGTATTTTCCAAGGCCATGTGAGGTTATGGTGGAAATTCTTCAGAACAGAACATGAATTTCTAATTTCTAACCTACTTGTTGTTTCTGAAGAAATAGCAATACGAATATTGAAAAAAAAATGTTGAAAAGGTTGACATCTCAACTGAAAGGAATTTATATTTACCTGAATTCAAAAAATTCACCTAATATGACCTTTCTCTGTGAAAATAAGAGCATGAAGTGGAATTTTAAAGTCAAGTATGACAAAAACTTGGAAAACTTCTTCCTGTGTTCTGCTGCATCAGTGACAGTGTAAACCAGACAGGCACACAGCAGATCTTGGAGGCAAATTGAACTTTTCCTGTAGTTTTGGATGTGGCAGCTATTTGGTTAAACAGCATGATACAGGTTGTTGAGTGACCTCTGAAGGTGTCTTGTCCAAACTCAGCCTCAAAAGAGGTTTAGAGCTGGGTTTTAGGCATCTCTCCCGCTGTAACCTGTTCTCATCATATCCTGTCCTGGTGCTGTGCTCCTCTGTGGAGAGCTTGGCTCTCCTCCTGCTCTGTTAGGTGGTTGCAGCATTCTCCTCCCAAAGCTCCCAAGACCCAGCTCTGTCCCCACACATCAAGTATTTCAGCACCCTGATCATTATGATGGTCCTCTCTGGTGTCACCCCAGTGCATCAGCTGCATCTCTGGGGAGCCCAAAGCTGAAGGTGGCTTTCCAAGTGTTCTGAGTGCTCACTGGGATGCTCTCAGTGCTGAGGTTTCCCTGAAGAGCAACGTGGTCTGTTGGTCTGTTGACTGCTCCCAGTTTGTCATAGTGTCCTGTCCCCCCCAGTTTGGTGTTGGCTGTCCACTCAGTGGTGACATAAAGTTGTCATCTTACTCAGTGTGACATCTGCAAACTGAGGAGCTGGCACTCTGTGTGGCAAGGAGCCAGAACAAACCTGTGTGCAGCACTTGGTGACAAACACTCCATCTGAGAGACCCCAGCACCTCACCTCATCAGCTTCAAGCAAACAGACCTTTCAAAAGCACGGCAGAACGAGGAGGGGGAAGTGCCAAACCTTGCTCTCAGACCTTGCTTTCAGGCTGAGGCAGCCACAAGAGAGAATCTGTTTCTCCACAACCACTGAGGCTCATGTGTGTGGAGGCAAGCACAGTGGGAGAGGCTGAGAGAGAAAATCAGCCTCCTTCCTGCAGATTGCACTGAGGATTTTAGCTGCTTTGGGAAGACTTGGGCTCTTCCTTAGCATAGATTTTGGTTATCCCCTCTTTTTCAGAAGAAACATTTCAAAATGTAATTAGAAGATGGATTCCATCTCATCTCGTTGGAATGAAACAGAGGGAATAAAACCATGCAGATAGGGAGATGCTCAGATGATCCATCTGGTCACGCACAAAAGTAGAGGGAGGGAGGGAAAGGAGCATCTTCTGTTTTCATTTCCAACCAGGGGAGTTCCTGTTGGGAGGCGCAGCTGCAGACACAGCAGGGATGTGTGTTCCTCAGCTGGGCACATCCCTGGGTGCCCAAGGAGATACTGGCCATCAAGAGGGTCCAGGAACAGCACAGGTTTCACACCAAAATAACAGGTTCCGGCTTCAGTGAGCACAGCTACATTTTTTTTAAATTATCTTTTTTACTCCCAGGCTTCTGTGCTTGCTGGTTTGCCTGGGAGAGAAAGTGCAGCTTCCCTGAATGCGTGCACGATCCAGGTCCAGCAGGAAAGACAAATGCTTTGCTTGTGCTGTGGTGCTAATGGGAGAGCAGACTTCAAATAATCAGTTTTCCTCTAAAGTAAACAACTTCTATGCTTCTGACAGAAAAGATGAAAAGCACACCTCCTTTTAAAACCAGACCTTGCTCCTTAACACTGTGGCAGCTTTATAAATAAAAAAAGAAAATTAAAACTACTGTATAGGCTTCGTATGAGAAATTCTTTCTAGGAAATACTGTACAAGTTCCATGTTCTGTATATTCTCTGTATTCTGCAAAGAGGACACCCAGCTGTTGTGTAGTACCTTGGGTAAATGGCTGTGACTTAGTGGAGCCCTCCAGTAACTATTAGAAAAGTATTTCCTTTCTCACTTTTAAGTTTATGCATACCATTTCAGTTTCCTAAGCAAAGTCTTGGATGAAATTCCAGTGGCACGGATCAATAGGAAATTAAAATGTCCTTTCCTGGACTAGGAAGCTAACTGGAAAAAACCCCACTGAATTATGGGTTTAGCACAAAAAAAAAATCTGTATGGGTTGGGTTTTGTGCTCTGTAGGAAGTTAATGCTCTTCATTTGGAGCTTCATTTTCCTAAGAGCTGTGAATAGATCTTCCCAGCCTAGGGAAATGTCCCAAGTGGAACAAACATCATGGTATTAGCAATGTATATTTCCATGTTTGTGTGTATCATAACATACTTAACATTCCTATTTTCCTGGTGTTTCTGAGATACCCTATGATGATGCTTTTTAAGGGAGAAAAATCTCTTGCTTATGATACCTGCAGCACTAACGTGTCTTCCTTTATATTAAAAATTATTTTTTACTATATATTTCTTCACTTATTGAAAAGTGTTAAGTTTGTTAATAATGCTTTTTAGACTTAATCATTTGGGAGGGTACTTTTTATTTTGACATCAAATTCATCTATAATTTGTCTATTGGTGATTAAAGAAGGAAAGTGTGCAAGAGCAACAGGACAAGTGAAATGAAGTCAGAAATCCACTCAGGAGGGCAAAATGTCCAAGAAGAGCAGGCATCTCATTGTACACAAAAGTGATGTGAAAACTTAGACTGGATTTTGGTGTTGGTAACAGGGAGTAGATGTACTGATCAAGCTATGAGCTCACCTGTAAATCGTACCCTCTATTGAAAACCGTTCCATGGAATGTATCAGTGTCTTTAATTTCAGTTTCCTTGACATTGCAAATCAAATGGTGATTTTAGCACCATTTTTTTTCCTGCTTTTTTGCTTTGCAGCCCTGAGGTATGCAGCAGCCTTGCTGTAGTCTAGATAAGCTGTTGCTTCTAAACCAGCAAGTGCTCATACTGGTTATCTCAGGGTCATGCTGAAAAATGTCAAAAGTTGGTTATAAAATCCTCCCTTTACGTAAAGTAGTTTACACAACTGTGAGGGTAGCAAAAAGTATATTCTGTTCCTCATTCAAACAAGTTGTCTCAAATACTTTTGAAAAAAAGAATTGCTTGTTATCAGATTAAAAAACCCACACTTTTTAAGATGAGTAAGTTAAAACCACTGTGATTCATCGTGTTTCTGAGAAACCTTGATCCCTAACCTCAGGGAGAGAGTAATCCCACAAAGTACTTCATTCTTCATTGAGGAATTTTGTTTTTGAATGCTTAAATCTTCAAATAAGCCATGAAAGACCTCATTAGGCAAGTGATTCTGTGGAAGTACAAAGGAGTTGGGCTATGGAATTGTCTCTTCCAATTCTAACAGAGTTGTGGCAGCAAATGGCAGCAGTATCAGAGNCTGCAAATAAAAAGGTTGTTTTTGCAACAGTCTTCTTCTGGAGACATGTAATCTTTACTTTCACCAGTGTCTTCTATACCTCAAAGTGATTAAGAATAACTCCACGTCTAAATGAGAAGGGATGTAAGTGACACAGGGGCAGCCCAAAGCCCCAAAAATCAAACTGGGGGGACTGATCCCTAATTTGCATGGATTCCATGAGTCCTATTTGTAGCCTTTGCAGGGCTGCTCTCTTGCTGGGTGCATGAGGTGCAAAGGTGTAACCCCCTTTTCGGAGGCTGGGAAGATTGACCGGACCTCTGTGATGATCTCATGGTTTAATACTCAGCTTGAACTTCCAGGTGGAGGGTGATGCAGGAATTTGCTTGGACCAAAGTAAGTTTGCATACCAGAAACTTTCAGTCAATAAACCTGATATCATTCAACCGTAGAGACAGCTTCTCTAAGAATAATTTTTTCCCCCTTTCTTTCCAAGATGTGAAGTATTTGGCCTATCACAAAACTACTGTCTCTTACGTGAGTTTATCAACAGATTACGCAGGGTGGTTTTCTGTCTGGCAGGCAAGCACAGCAGAAACATTATTTATATTGTATTTGTGTAAATAGGAGATGCCTCTTCCTAATGTCTGGGAGATGGCTGAGTCAGTTCTCCAGTAAGATTAACTGGAGGAGATAGGGGGACGCTGTCTTTGGGTTTGGTTTTTTGAGAGGAGTTGAGTTTCCGCAGTGAACTATCTATTTATACCAGCTCAGAGCCCACTGATTTTTCACCCCCAGTTGTTTTTGCATTCCAGATACATTCCTGCACTCCCCAGTAATAACTTTTAGCCCGAGGGTTTGAAATGTAATCAGCTAGTTATTAGCACAAAGTCTGAGAATGTTTTTGCAAAGGATGAAGAAATCAAATCTGGGCCATGAGCTGACGGAGGAGTTGGTTGTTGGGGGCTTGCTCTGGAATGAAGTAGGCTGCCAGGACTGGTCCAAGTGCAGAGAATAATAATAGATGATTTATAGAATATTCAGACCTTTTAGAAACAGAAATGCTGATTTTACCCGTGTCTGGTTTATGTCACTTGGAGGACTTCTACTTGCGTGTCTATTGGTGCTGGTATCTCCTTCACTCTTGAAAATAGGTTTGAGTATCAGCACTGGGCAGATTTGCTGCTGGGAGTGTGGGGGTGGACTCATTTCAAAAGAGCCAATAGAATGTCTCAATGGATGTGCATTTGGAGAATGTTTCTTGAACTGCATGTTAATGTCATTCCCACTGGATAGATTTAGTGATGTGATGTAAAGATGATCAGGCAAATCTGTTGGGTAGCAAGTGACAAATCTCTGTATCAGTTTCATCGTGTGTTTGTTTGGATACATGAAAGAATTCTTTACCTATGTTATGTACTTTATGGGCGTGAATCCTGTTATAATCCATCGTGCTGTGTTATTTGGTGAAGTGCATGCTGCTGCAGGTTTACCTGTGGTCACCACACATGGCCTGGCGTGAGGATATCTGTGTTAGCTCTGATGACTCCTGACCCAGGTGTTTGGCTCCTCTGTGCTGGGAGCTTTGAGGGATGGGCTAAAACCCCTCAACAGCTACTTGTGTGACAGAGAATTTGTTTTCTGTCCTTGCAGTTTTAGGGGTTGGGGACTTGTCGTCACCCTTTTTGCCTATCACGTTGTTTTCCAGAAATAAGAGATGCCGTGAGCTGCATTGGGCAGTGATCCAGTGGGAGAGAGCAGAAAAAGATGTCCTAGAACAGGTTGGAACTGGTCTAGTGAAGGTGTCCCTGCTCATGACAGGAGGGTATTGGAGCTAGATGGTTTTTAAGGTGCTTCCAATTCAAACCATTCTACATTTCTGTGATTCTTTGTTGTGCTTTCCTGACTCCTCAGAGTTTGGGTGCTTTGGCACACTTAGAGGCCAGAGCCTGAGGAGCACAAGCTGGAAACCACTGGAGATGGAATCAGCTGTTGGACAAGGCTCTTCCAGTGAAGAGCTGGCCATGTCTTTCCCATCACGCTGCTGAGCCAAGAGCACAGTGTCGTGTCCTTTTCACCAGGTGACAGGGCTGTCCTGCAGCCAGCCACCACAGCAGCCTCATGGCCTTGAGGGCCTGCTCCATGTGTAGCAACACGTGATCCATCTCCAGGATGGGTTTAGTGCCACCTGGGTGAGAGAGATCCATGCTGTGGATCCAGCCCGGCATCTGAAACCACGGCTGCTGTGTGAACAGGGATGGTTCAAATGTGGCCTGTCAGGACTGGAGGTCACCTCAGTGTTGTACTCTGAGGAAATGGAAGGAATTTCAGAAACGTTTTGACTGTGTGAATAAACACAGTTCTGGCAATATTTCCTTTTTAATCTTGTTTTTGGACTATCAAATGGTTTTTATTTTGGGGAATTATTACTTGTTTACAATTCTACCTAAGGAGGAGAATAAACTGAAAAGCTGATCCTCTGCTTGAGGGCGACACAACACTCAGTAGCTGTTCTGAAAAAAGCAGTGGCTCTGAAATAAATCTTGTTTTGAGCTAGAAACACTGCAAACACTCAGTGGCTGAAGCTTGCAAGTTAAAATACAGCTGCATAGTGATACACACTTAGGTGGTGGCTGCTCTTGGGAGTTTCTTCTTCACCACCTCACTGGTGTTTTACCACCGTGACATATTGTTATTCTGAAGTGCCTCCTGCAGCAGTTATATTTGCATTAGCTTTATTTTTCAGTACTGAATTAGTAACCATTTAAAACTGTCAACCACATGTAAACAAGCGGTGCGTAAGTTATGAATAACAACTTACCTGGAATTACAACTGCCTGTTTGGATTGCACAAGGCTCTGCGCTGGGGGAGTTGTGAAATGACTGAATTCACTGCTGCAACATTATTTCTGTTTGTCTGGGTTCTTGCAGCCAATTTGAATAAATACCCTGGTGCTCACATGATTCCTGCAGCCGTGGGTCCTGGGGGGGATTGCTGCGTTCCCAAGTGTTGGAATACGCTTGCTCGGCCCCAGCCCATGTGATGGGCAACATTTTTTGCAGGCTCTGTCAAAGCTGTGCTTGTTCACTGTGTAACTCGTCAGTTCTGTCCAAAGAGGTTGGATGGGGGAAGAAATGCCATTATTAAGTGATCTAATAATAAAATATATTGAACAAGCATTTGGTATAAACATTAACTCTTCAAACTGTGCTGGTAGGCTCTGATGGCAGCTGGAAAAATGGTTTGGATTGGAAGGGACCTTAAAGCTCATCTTGTTCCCTAAATATGCCATGGGCAGGGATGCCTGCCACTGTCCCAGGTTGCTCCAAGCCCTGTCCAGCCTGGCCTTGGACACTTCCAGGGATCCAGGGGCAGCCACAGCCAGGGCCTCCCCACCCTCCCAGGGAACAATTTGTTCTCAGTATCCCATCTAACCATGCCCTCTGTGACAGTGGAAAGCCATTCCCCCTTGTCCTGTTGCTCCAGACCCTTGTCCAAAGTCTCTCTCATCTTCCTTGCAGGTTCCCTTCAGGTCCTGGAAGGCCACAATTAGGTCACCCCAAAGGTTCTCTTCTCCAGGCAAAACAATCCCAATTCCCCCAAGGCTTTCCTCAAAGCAGAGCTGCTCCATCCTTCTGATAACCTTGGCGACCTGAGGACTCACTCCCCTCAGGTGAATGTCCTTCCTGTGCTGGGGACCCCAGATGACCTTTTTTCTTTACTTTGAACGCTGATACACAGACATATTCAAGTTTTTTTAAAAACCTAGGTTTTTTTAATGCAGGAATTATCTAAGATATGCAGATTTACTTCTCTTAATTTGATCCCTTAAGGCCAAATCTTTTATGTTCTCCGAGTGTGTCTTAAGGCTAATCAAGCTAATGAATTGTTGTTCAAGGTAACAACATGGGAAGTACTTGTGTTCCCCATGTAGAGCCCTCCAGCTTTGCACATGGATTTTAAGTGATTTGGGTTTTACTTCCCTGCAAGTCCCTGGAGCACGAGGGCACTGCCAGCCCCTGGGATTGCCCTGCTCCCAATAAAACGCTGATTTAGCGTGTCATATCCAGCTACCTGCATTATGCAAGAGGGAAAGAATTTGCCTGATCCTAGTCCTGTCAACACAAAGAGATTGCAGCAGTATAACAAAACAGGCTTCTAAAGTCTTGTTTAAATTGAATCTGGATTCTATTAAAAAGTGTTGGTCCAGAGAGCCACAATAGCTCACTCGGTTACCATGGGCCGAGCAGGCTCCAGTTGCATCAGACTATTGTTCTTTATTGGAATCCTCTCTTCCACCCTGCACGTTTGTTATTCATCAATGCTAAAATATCAATCAAAAAGATAGGTGGCATCCACTGGTCCCAAGTGGAATTTTCCTGGGTGGGATTTCTAATAAGCTTCTAACTGCTTTCGGTCTGGCCTTGCCTTTTTAGTTTAAAAAGAATAAGTTCCCATTCTTGAGAGGCTGGAGCTAAGAAAACTTGCACCTAGAGCCTCTCTGACTTCTTTTTAATTCTGCCTGTGTGTAGCAGAGCCTGGTGCAGCCATCCATAGTTCCTGAGGTATGCCAGCTACTGTGTGGGAAAAAAATGTAATATATATGATGTCTTTCTGGGATGTTTGTGGCTTTGTATAATCGTCCTGTCTAGAGCAGTGGAATTTTTGTTGAGAAATCCTTATCTGTCCATAGATCTCTGGTTTATAACGCTGCTGTTTAAATAGGCTGTTTGAAGTCCTTGCCTTGGAGATATCTCCTGTGCCGTGTTCAAATTGCTTGTTTCCCTCCCACAGTAGTTTAAACTTGGAAACGCTTTTTTGTTTATAATAAAAGGAAGATTTGTAAGTATATTCTACATATCCCAAAGGATTGCTGCACTCTTTGGGCAATGTGGAATGTCAGAACTTCCCACGTGTGCAGATTCACTGGGGAAACACAGACAGATCCTGCCCAAAAGCTTGGATTGAAGGGGCCATAAGGGAATGTATTCCCAAAGGCTTCCTCTGTCATCCTGCTGCCTTCCATGCTGTTGCCATGCAGCAGGAATTCCATGTATGGACAGGGATGTATGTAAACTCCAAACCCATATTTGCATCCTGAACAAGAAAGTGGAAGAAAAAGACTCTCTGTAATGTCTTCAAAAGACTACAGTGTTGTGACCTTATAATTTTCCTTGAAGCAGAGAGTCCTGAGCCTGCCAAGACAGGCATGTTGTGTGTCTAAAGTGTATTCACATCTGCTTTACATCACTGCAGCCACACCCACAGGCTGGACCACTGCATCCCACAGCTCCCAGTTTGCAGTGGGTGCAGCAGGGAGCTGGGCAGTGCTGCAGAGTGGCTGCACTGGGGCTGAGGCTCTTGGTCCCCATCCCTGCTGCTCCTTCCTTGCTTCTGCTCCTCCACCTCTGCAATCTCCTCACCATTGGTACCTCATTCCAGCACTGATGCAAATGATGAATTCTAAATGGGCTATATCTTTATTAGGTTCAGTTTCTAATTCATTATTATTTATATTTCCAGAAAAGGTATTCTGTGGGAGGGATATAATAATTTTTGAAGTGTTTGGAACCCCCTGCAAGTGCCATGCCCTCATGTGCTTGGGTGACACCTGCATTGTTCAAACATTTCACTTTCTTTTACCATGCTTATTCCTTTCCAGGTGTTAAAATTAACACAGAGGGCAAAGGGATTGTCAATAAATGTGAAAAATAATGTCAATAAAATAATAGCAGATGCCTTTTCAGGCGTGGGATTGCATCATGGAATTTGTTTTCGTGACCAAGACTGCAGGAGAGTTTACAGGAGGGCTGATGAGCACTGTCAGTAAAAGCCAGACAGTATCTTTACCAGTTAATCCCCAATATCCTAGAGCTGGAATTAGGGCCTCTTTTTAGCTTTAAAAGTAGGAACATCATATATCTCCTAGGTTTTGTGAGGAACCCTTAGGACAGAAAGAATCTCTTCTCTGTAGCATGTTAGTAAATTTGCTGGACTTGAAGCTTCCCTTGTGGAGCACACTGTTGCCCCTGGCAAGACTGCAAAATCCCAGGCTTACCTTTCCTTAAACCTGCTTTTCTCTGCTATTAAGGTGACAAGTTGTGAGCTGTAGTGAGGTGAAAAAATGAGTTAAAAACCCAGAGTCATTGCAGAGAGCAGGCTCATGTGCTGTTGGCTCTCAGGCTGCAGTCAGAGGCACTTAGGCAGAGCAGATAGAGCTGAACGTAAATAAGGGCAGTTGTAAAGTCCACTATAGGAATCAGCCTCTCTTCAGCCTGTCTTTCATCTGCCGGGAGAGTTTAAAAAAAATTATATATATATATATATTCCTGAGCCAGGAGTGGCAGCTGGACCAGTGTGTTTGAGCTGCATGTCTGTGCTGGGTTTGCCCAGGCCTTTTTCTGCCGTGTTTTTTCTTTGGCTGGGTTGTTTTATCTCACCCAGGTGAGAAGAAGATAAAAGAGACTGAAGAAGAATGGACCACCAGCCTGCAACTTCCTTTTTGCAGCTCAGCTATAAATGTAAATTGTGGGTTTGGGTCCAGGGTTCCCCACTTGAAACTGGCAGATGTTGATTACCAGAATTACACATGTGTTGTTGATCAGCATTTTCCAAACCCACTGTTGTCTGTTAGATGATCAAAAGATCAAAAATAAACAAAGGAGGCATAAGGAAAACAGCAGTTTTCCATAATAAAGAGGATGCCTCTGGTTTCTCTGGTTCTTTGCAGCTCCTCCTTGAAGATTATGAGGATAGGTTTGGGGTTTTGGTTTTTTTAGTTTCTTTTGTCTCTCCAGTCTGTAAAGTTCTGTTTCTTATTATCATTGTTTCTGCTTTCCAGAGACCTAAGATAGCAAGTTGGCTCAGAAATTCTATTTCTCATTTTAGCCACAGGAAATGTTGCTCTATACATTCAAAGTACTTTTCCAGGTAGGCTTGTTTGGAATCCAGGTGTTTTTGGGTTATGTGCTTTTGTTTGCACTGAGCTGGAAGTGGTTTCTGTGGGTTAGAGGGTGGGCCTTGTTTCATTGCTTTGCAGGATGGGGGAAAATAAATTTAATTTTTTTATAGGGCCATCCAATGTCCTTTTGTACAGTCCTGCAGTGCCAGTGGCACAAAAGCCTGTTGGTATAAAAGACAGTGGTGTGATTCTGGCTTCCAGCTTTATCGCTGAAATATCTGAAGATAAAAAGCTGCAATTCACATGCAATTCTTTAGGGCTTTAGAATGAAAAAGAAAACCTTACAGATTTTTTTTTTTCATGTCATTCTGCACAGCCTTCATCAGAGCAGTTGGGTGCATTGTGTTTGCCTTTACTGGTGCTTCCCTGACTGTTTTTCAAGTATGGATTTGATGCTTGGGGGTCTTTAGGTGTGTTTGATGAAGTGTCCAGTGAAGGGCTGTGCGTGATGTTACACACACCCCGTACATTGTACAGAAGGAGTGGAAATAGGTAAGCATTTTAAGGGGTAATAAGAACTAACATAAAAGTCTTCATTAATTGTGTGTGAAGAAATCTGCTGGCTTTGGCTGGCAGAGTCCAGCTTTAAGCATGAGGAGGGCAAGAGGAAGGGACCGTGCAGGGCAGGACGGGGCTCCCGGTGGCTTCTGCCAGGAGCCGGTCAGTGACCGTCCAGCCCTGCAGCCCCGGCCACTCCTGCTGCTCTGAGGGAGCTGTGTGGGCTCTGGGCCTGCAGGAAACATTAAGAGAGGAGTGATTCACAGAATCACAGGGTCAGTTAGGTTGGAATAATCCTCCAAGATCATCGAGTCCAGTCTGGGACCAGTGCCCTTATCAGCCATGCACTGAGAGCCATGTCCAGTCATTTCTTGAAATATCTGTAGGTGGTGACTCCACCACCTCCCTGGGCAGCCCCTTCCAATGCCTGACAACCATTTCTCTGAAAAAATATTCCCTAATTCCCAAACCAAACCTTGAGTAGTGACAAGATAACAGGTTTTTGTTGTGGTGTAAAATCCCAGTTCTCAGTTCAGTAGATGAGAGTGTCGTGCTGGGAGGAAGGAAGAAGTTTGTGTGAACTCCCTTTGCAAAGTGGCTCTAATAAAGTGAGAAAACAGTCCCCATAAATATAGATTTGGCAACTGTTGAACTTTAAGAATGAGGGAGAATATTTGCTGCTGAAAATCATCTTTAGATTCAGCAGCAGCTTGGACCCAAAGGATGCTAAAGCTCCTGGACTGGTGGTATGTGCTGTATTATTTCTTGCATGGACATTAGGTTAGTGCTTGAAAAATCATTTGAGCTTTGGCAAGGAAAAAAACAAAACAACCAGCACAAAAAAGTGAGAAGCCAAAAAAAGACTGCAATTAGAAGTAAATGCATTGGTGGGATTTTTTTTTTTTTTAGTTACTATTTGCCAGTCATGTTACATTCCAGAAATCACAGTTAATAATTTATTTTACAGAGTAAGTCAGTCTAATGAAATTGTGTAGCAGCACCTTTTATTGTGTAAGGCAACCTCACCATAGGTCTGTGTTTCCTTTCCCTAGAGTGGCAATGCCTGAATATCAGTATTTTCACTCCCAGGTTTTTGGTAAAGTGCAAAGATGTCTTTAAAAGATGTGGAGAAAACTTTTTATTGTCTTTCTAAAAAGAGAAATCGAAAAAGCTGATGGATTGGAGAGAAGCACAACCCAGAAATGAGTTACCCATCAGTTCAGAAAGGAACTCAGACCAGGCCTGAGCTATGATTAAATGGTTAAAGCATGGTGACTGCAAGGGAAATGATGGAAAGTTAAACAGTGACAGAGCAGCATTAATATAAGGCTGTTTGGTAAAAGGGGTTGTAATCAATCCAATTTGGGTTTTATTACATCAATATAAGGAATATTGCTGACTCCCAGCACAGAGGGCTGTGTACTGGCAAGCACTTAATCAGAAAGGATGCTCACCTGTTAAACTGCCCATGCAACTAAAAAGGTGAAGTGATCCATGGAGGGAGGAACAGGGATATATAAGAAAAGTGGGATTATATTTTGATTAAATGAATCAAAGGCTGAAGGCTGTGACTGAAATATGGCCATTGTTTTTTGGTGTCTTTTCAAATCAGTGCTGAAAAGGGTTTCAAAAGAACTTGAATTTCCTTACACAGAGATGTGAGAAGTATAAAAATGTTTCCTAGGGAGAAAGAAATGTTCCTGTCTCCTATCAACAGAGGGGTAAAAAGTTTCAATTCCAGACAGGTGAAGCATCAAAAATTGAAACTCGAATGTTTTGTCAAAGAATTCCTTACCAGTATTTGTGTTAATCCCTCATCTCCTGTAGGAAAAGACATCCTGTCCTTTACAGTTGCCTGGAGGGATGTCCTCTCCTAATATAAAAATCAGATTAGATTGGAAAAACAGCAACTTCTGACCTGAAGTTGTGAGGATAAATGAGCTGAAAGGAAGGAATAAATTACTGAATTAAGGACTTCAAGGATCAGAACATCTTTCCTCTCCCATTCCCTGTTCCTCCCCAACAAATTACTTCCCACAAATTACCTGGGTTGCTTTTCCTCTGCAGGCACAGCTGGGGATTCACTCCAGGGGCTCATCTGTGTGTCCCTGGGGATGGGCAGGAGGGAGCTCCAGCCTCTCCCTGTGCTCCTGAATTCCCCTCTGCTCCACAGGCACCGGCTTTTCTCACGCCACCAGAACCTGGGGAAGCCTGGGATGTTTATACACAGCCTTATTTATAATAACTCTTGTTTATTTTTGTGCATACAGAAAGTCATTTGTGAGCACATGCATATGATTTTTTGTTGTTATTAGGAGTGGTTTTTAATGGTTGGGGTGGTTTTCTGTTTTTATAAGCTCAGAGAAATGCCACACATCAAAGAAAGGCCATCTGAAGAAAGGAGCTAAGTACAGAGACTCAATAATGTTTCTAAAATTCCACACTAGTAGGACTAAGAAATCCACAGTTGTTCTATGAAGATCTCATCTGTTATTATTTTGTCAAAAATACACTTTACAAACACTTCCTTGTCAATATTCAAAGTAGATGAATTCAAGCAATGAGTGTTTTGGCTCAGTGTTCAGGAGCTGTATTCTTTATAATGCTTACAGAATTTCAGACCTTGAAGAGCAGTGAAGGGAATGGTTTGTGTTCCTCAGAGAAACACGAGAGAGCTCGTTGTTTTCCCCAGGGCAGAAAATACTACTGTGTTAAGTCGGTTTATTGGGGTTGTTGTAGCCTGTTCCCTGTCTTTGGTTCCAAGAGCCACCTCTGGAAAAAGCAGAATTGCAGGTTAAAGCTTGCCAGAGGACAGATTTGCTATCAGGCACTTTGAGGTTGTGCTTCAGCATTTATTTTGGATAAGTTTCGGGGAAGGAAGTGAGTACAGGATTGATCTTGGCCTTTATAAATAGCACTAGGAGCACCTCATATCACTTTCTGCATTGCCGTGTCTTGAGTTACTTCGTTGCACAGCAACACACGCCAAAAATTGCATTTTCACATAAAATAGCAGCTCCTCTATTTATTCATTCTTTATTGTCACGTTACTTAATTGATTTAAATGTGCTGGTGTGGATGTTTTTCACTCCCTACACTGCTTGTGTGGAAAATGACAGTGTTGGTTGTACTAATTCCCTGGAGATGTCGAAGGAGGAAGAACACTGTTCTCAAATGATGCATTTTAGTTACACCAGTACAGTTCTACTCAATTAATGATCCTTTTTTATACCAAAATATTTCACACTCGGCTTAGGAGGTACTTTGTGAAGTGTCAGAGTTCCAAGGAGTGCTGAAGCAAATGGAGTTTTCCCATCATAAGGATTTAATAACAAATAAAATATTAGCTAGGTCACGTTAGTAAAGTTTTATAAAGATGAAAGGTTTTTACACCTCTTCAAAGTAAAGTTTTTCAAAATTTTACAAAAATAACCTTTTCCTCCTTGCTCTCCTGTTGGCACCTCGTGCAGGATATTGGTTTTTGTCTGTCCCAATACAAATTACCCCTTTTGAGTAACACTCCTTAGGCAGGGATGTGGTGAGGCTGGGGAGCACAGGGAGGGAATAAAGAGATTTTTAAAGTACTTAGGGTCAACAACCAAGCATTTTATCCATCTTTAAAGCCAAGGGGACAGAGTGGCTGCTGTTGAGAGGTGCTGTGTGCTTGTGGGTTTGGAGAGGACAAGGTGGGGACTGGGGTCGAGGAGCTGCTGTTTCAGGCTGGGGCAAGGCTGGATTCTGCTTTCCCAAATCCACTTGCAGTGTCTGGTGTGCCGTTGCCTTGCCCCCTTTTCCTCGGTTTGGAGCTCAAACTGGAGATAATTTTACTGCTTGCAACAAGATTGATGAAATAATTTTGCTGCACAGCACAGTAAGACATAAAAAGTGCCTTTTCAAAAGTACAATAAAAAAAAAAGATGTTTGTTTAGGAAAAAAAATTGAGGAATAATAGGAATAGGGAAATCACTCCTGTTGCTTTAAGGTAGCTTTTAAAAATAGGAGTAGTCAGTTAATGCTCCAGCCTTTACCACAGTAAACATATAATTGTGAGCTGATTGTGGTGAATTCCTCAAACAACAGCCCCCATCAGCAGAAGATGGAAGGAGAGAGCCCGACATCTGGAAGCCAGCAGCAGTCAGGATTTTATTAAGCAGCACTGCCAAATAAAATCTGAGCGCTACTATAAATGATATAAAAATAAAGATTGGCTATGGCGTAACATCTCCGAGATGCCAGCGAGTGCGCCCGGGCTTGGAGCTCTGTGTGAGAGCAGCAGAGCTTTCCCAGCAGCTTTGGAGCCCGAGGGGGATGTGGTGGGTAGGGATGTGACTTTCTGTGGTGCTTGTAGTGTTCAGGAGCTGAAGCTACCAGTGGAATAAAGAGAGAAACTGCAACATTGCTCTTAGTGTGCCTGAATTATTTTTATTGGAAAGGTTTCGGCCACGTACAGTCTGTGCTGTGTATTACAGACCTAAAGCAAGGTTTATGGAATATGATTTTCTGTCTGTAAAGGAGGTTATGAGAGAGTGACCTTATCACAGGGAGCAGGAGCCTGCCCTCTTCCACAGGCTGCAACTTGACACATTTATTTCCAGCGCTGGGGCTGTGGATGGAGCCAATTGAATGGGTCGATGGCTGTGACAGCCGTGTCTGGCTACACTGGGAGCCAAGTGTCAGGGCAGGGAGGGGATGCAGAGCTGACCCAGATGGGATCCAGCAGCCACCCCAGGACCTTGGGGCAGGTAGGGTTTGGGGCAGCATCCCCTGGGAATGTGGGCTCTGGCACCATAGAAAAACAAGGGCTTTGCCCTTCTGCACGTGGTGCCCTCCACCCTTTTGGGGGACATTGGTGGCTCTCAGTGCTGAGCAGGACATTGCCCATTCAGTGGCAATCAAATGAACTCCTGTGAATTCAAAAAGCAGTGACTGAGAGCTCCTTCTCAGGCTTTGTGTCTAGAAATAGCCCAGAACACCACAGCGCAAAGTTCAAAGAAGTAAAAGAAGTGATATGTTAAATGAAATTCCAATCTTTCATTTTTTGAACAGGTTTTTGATACGGCTCAGCTTGATACAACCTGCTATTTACCAGCCTGGCCTTTAATATTGGATCTGCTTTCCAATTATGCTTCAATTCATACACCAGTTGCAGAGGGCGTGTGTGGGTGTACGTGCGAGAGAGGGAGATTGATTTTGTTCTTTAAAAATGTGAAGTCTGCACTAACTATGAAAACCCATCAGAATTTCTAGCACTTAAATGCCATTTCCTTTCTCAATGTGCTACCAGCACTAAGTAATGTTCACGACATCTCTCTGGCAAGTGAAGGAGTACATGCGGGTTTTTCAGAAGTAGAATATTAATACAGATATCAGTGAAAACCAGGCTGCAGATCCTTTCCAGAAGTAAAGAGTTAATGTGAAAGCTCAAATTATGACTTAGAAGCAAATACATAAGGTCTTAGCAGTGTTTTTCAGAAGTACATGAGTGAAAACAGAATAAAGAGAGTACATGTTGCTGTGTGTTGGAGTCACCTCTTGTGTCTGGAACAGCAGATTTGGGTAGCCCTATTTGCCACCACTTTGCACAGAACATTTTGGTATTCCTGGTTGTTTTTCCCAGGCACTGTCTCTTTTGTGTGCTGCATTCCCGAGTCCTGACGGTGCGGTGGTAGTCACTGTGTCTGAGAAGCCCAAAGGAGTGTTCTCTCTTTCTGTAGCTCTGACTGGTCATTTCTGTTTGCTGTAGGTTTAAAGACCTATCTGATCTCAGGCCAGAAGGTGAAGGAGCCCCACTGCAGCTGTTCCCAGGCGTTGCTTCCTGGCTTGGAGTCTGCAGACGGAGCCAGGACACCGGGAACGTCGTCAACCGAGAACTCCAGCGACCCCACCAAGACAACCAGACAGGTGGAAAAACCCAAGGTGAGTTGTCCTCTCAAAGCCCAGCAGCACGGATCTCAAAGCAGGGATGGGGAAACCTTCTGGGCTTGTTTATGCACTGCTTTACATATTTACATATGTATGGGTGTGTATGCATACAGTGACAAAACAGAGTTTGAGGGAGGAAAAATTTACCAAGTCAAATGCCTCACTCCCCATTTGGTAAACAATCCCTTAAATAAGGTGAGCACTTTTTAAAGGTGGTTTCAAATAAATTATTTATATTTCAGGACTGAGAGGTCAATGATGCTTTTTTAGTGGTCTGGATTTTATGGTGGGGGGAAGAATATGATTTATGCAGCTACTGTAACTTCTGTGATTTTCTGCTTTTGGTGCTTCTGCCTCTATGATGAAGTTCATGTACCTGTGGGCCTTTTCTTGAGTATTTAACAAACATCCCTGAAAAAGATAACTGGATTGTTTTTGTGATGGGAGAAAATGCTCTGGTGGGCTGCGAGATGGCTTTATCTGCTTGCTCTAGAAACCTATATCTGGAGCTGAGGGCAATGATTTGTAAGGATTCAGCTTGGAGGAATGATGACACTTTGTTATGTTCACACCTCTCACAAGATCTCTTGACAAGGAAATCTGTGAAACAATGTGTATTGCTTCAGAGCTTTGCTGTTACTCTCCATCTTCCATCTCAGAACAGATTTCCCAAACAACAGATGTCTATTCTCTCTTTTCATTTGTGCTAAGAATTCCTTCTCCTGGGCTGCCTGAGGTGGGCACAAATGTCAGAGGCAGGGGTGGCCATCTGCAGGTCCTGGCCCCAGTGTGGTCAGTCCTGACTGGGTCTCTTCAACACAGCTTTGAGACTCAGCTGACAGAGTTGATGTGGGGATCGTTTTCATGTTACTTCATTTCTACTGCTTCTCTTTTTTTCTGGATTAGGAAAGCATGAGTAGGGCACCTTTAACCTGCCTCTGCTCCCAGTTTAAAGATTTGAAGTAAAAACACTGGATTATGGGTGAGATCAGCTGGAGGGCTGACACAAAGAGATGGTCCAAAGTCGAGTGAGCTCCTCAGAGAGTAGGCCAAGCCTGTTTAACTACAGAAGGGAGCTGTAACCATCTTTATCCCTCCCCAAAATATGCACTGAGTGTGGTTTGACAGCATCCAAGTTGCTGGTGATATGTTTCTATTCCTTCTCCTGTGTAAGAAAGAATATATTTGGCATCCTGCTGGCACCAGCTTTCCAGCTCCCTCTTGCCTTTCAGTGAGGGCAACGGCAAATAAGGCAGGAAAATACATCTTAGAGTTGGGGGGAGCTGTACAGATAAACCTGTGAGTGCTGCCCAGGGTGTGGCTGTGCAGAGGTCCAGGTGTGGCAGTGACAGGAACTCCTTCATTTCAAGCAGTGAGGGAAGGAGACTGTGCCAAGTGGAGCAGGATTGCTGAGCTGCCTGTGTGGAGCAGAAGGGAGAGAGGAGGGATGAAGCCAAGCAGTGAAGCTGTGGCTGCTGTTCTGAGAGACAGTGAGGATGCCTTGGGAATGTCAGACAGCAGAGGAGGCTGTGATTGAGGACTGAAACTGCAGGGAAGGATGGGACTGACCCACCTGCAGCTGGGGCTTGATAACGTTGTTATGTACAAACCCGGGGTGGTACTTGTTAAAATGATCCAGGTGCACAATGAAGTCTGTGGTTAAGGATCAGCTCTGTTATGTGTTTTCTGAAATGTGGGGTGATTTACCTTGCAGAGGGGCAGGTACAGCTGCACCACTCTTCCTGAACAGCTGGGATGTGATGTGGAACACATGGCTTTCTCCCTGATTTTCTGCTCTGGGACATTTGCTGGGTGTTAATTGCTATTTAGAATATCCTGAGTGGAAGGGATTCACAAGGATCATCACAGTCCAGCTCCTGGCCCTTGAAATGTTTAATTGCTGAGTGAAAGTCCATAGAGTACAAAAGGACCAGCATGGCAGTGAGTGAGAGAAGGAAAAGCTATCAGAAACTGCTCAGAGGAGCATCTTAGACAAGCAGCCAGCTCATATTCAGCTACCTTGGATACCCTGTTGTGCTACAGCTACTGCAGAGTTTGTATCTAGAGATGCCTGGTTTTGCTCATCACCCTCAGCACTGCAGCTCTGGGCAGGGATTTTCTGAGTGGCCTCCCAGCTGTGATTCCTGAGCGTGCTTTGCCCTAGTGGTGTGTTGGTGCAGTGAATTCTGGATGAGCCCAACCCCAGGTTTCCCTGTGATCCCATCCCTGGTGGGTGCAGAAGCCGTGCCAGAGCGGGGACCACGGAGCAGTTGTGTGAGCACTGGCTTGAAAGCCTGTTCTGTGGCTGTAGTGGCAGCACAGGAGTGAGGAGCATCCCCACCTCTCCCAGTACAGCCAGGTCCATGGATTCCTGGCTCCACAGCATGCTCTTCAGGGTAATGTGCACCAGCCTTCTCTCTGCTGGGAAGAATCACAGAGTCATGGATAGTTTGGGTTGGAAGGACCTTAAAGCCCATCTGGTTCCACCACCTACCACAGGTTCCACACCTTCCACTATTCCAGGCTGCTCCAAGCCCTGTCCAGCCTGGCCTTGGACGCTTCCAGGGATCCAGGGGGAGCCACCACCTCACTGGGCAAACCTGTGTAAGTGTTTCACCACTCCCATTGTAAAAATTTTCTTCCTTATATTGAATCTAAATTGCTCCTCTTTTCCTTTCAGTGTACATGTATATTAAAAAACCCCCACAGGGTACGACTGCAGTTTGATCACAGATCATGCACAATTTTTGAAAAGGAGTGGGTTTCTTTTTTACAGCTTTTGGGTTTTTCGTGAGGGTTTTTTGAAAGCCTGCAGCTTGTTGGTAGGGTCTGGGGATAATAATTTGCAAAAGAATCATGACTTACATGCCGACTGTTTTAAATACAAAGCTGTAAATGGTGTCAGCGTAGGAGGAGATGACTCCAGCTCTGCAGAAGAGACTTAAGTAGGAGAGGCAAAATTGCAGGCAGGTTGAAATATTTTTATTTTAAAGGGAGTAAGTGGCTATATTGGATGCAAAGGATGACTTTCACTTTTTGGGCTTCAACAGATGTTCTAGAGGACAAGATCTGTAAAGGAAAGTCAGGAGGGAGAGTGCAACAGTAATTGATCCATGAAAGGAATTGTATTTCCTCCTCTGGTGTGTCTGTCGTTCATTTAACTGCAAACTTTGTTGCAGTTTGAATGTCAATAAGATGTGTTTACATTAATAAAATGGTGAACAGAGAGGGTAAAAACTCTGAATAAATCTATAACAGCAGGTGGTTTTTTGAATGAAAACACTCTACCCTGCCTAAGTGGTTTTGGTATCAGTTTATCTTCCCTATCATCTTTTATGACATGCCTCACTTGACAGGGAATCATAAGCTGTTGTAAAAATGTTTTAATGATTGCTTGGTATGAAAACAGAAAGTCCTTTGCTTGTCTTGGTTTGCTGGAAGTGCATTAATGTTTTATTCATGGCACTGAGGTCACAGCACACAGAGCCTGTGAATGCCTGCAATAGAGAGGAAAGTTAATGATGTTGACTTGAACACATGGGGAAAGTCAGAGGAACTTCTGCCTCTTCTTAAAGGTCAGGCTGCTTTTCCAAGCCCTTTGTCTCCTGGCTTAACCCCAGGAGCCGAGTGTTGGAGGTGGTCTTGCTGATTTATTAGCAGGATCAAACAGGGAGTGGTTTCTTCATTTTTTTGTGAGAGGTGTTTGGTTTTTGTCACCCTTACCTGACTTTTGCCATGGATAATCTAAATCTAACTCCTGGAGGGTTAGTTAGTAAGGCTCGTTACCCCACTGCCATCTAGTAGTGGCTTCCAACTAGTGGCCAAGACATTTGTGATAGTCGGTCAGAAATTATTTTTAAACAAAACCATTTGAGAACCAGCTCCATAGTTTCTTCAGCTGTGTTGGTATTTGTTCAGACTGCACAGGTTCAGGACTGGATGCAAATTGCTTATCTGATGCCAGCTTAGGAAACTCAGAGAAATTTCAGTGCCCAGCCTGTGTCCCTGAAGAACAGCAGACAGGATGGTCTGCTGGCTTGAGGAGGCTCAAGGTCCTACAGGAAAGCCTTTGAGAGGCATTGGTGAGTGGTTAAATGTGACAGGGACAGTGGACTGGGAGAAACATCTGAAAATTAAACATGCTGGGTGTTTTCAAGTGGAACATCAAAAGTGGAAAAGGAGCATTAGGTGAAAAGTTAATTCTGAAAAGACTTAACATGCTGGTCCCTGAAATGGGGAGTGAACCTGAAGGCAGAAGTTGTGGCTTTGGCCTAGAGAGGCTTGAATACGTCCAGAACAAGCAGACAGAATTAACATGGGATGTTGAGTTTGCGACAAAAGGTTCAAGTTCTTACTGGAAAACTTGCTGTGGTGTTTGGTAGCAGACTTTGGCGAGCCTGATCACAGTGAATATCTGCCAAGAAGGTTCAGGCTCAGGGTCCCTCTGGGCAGGATCCTGTCTGAACACTCACTGCCAGCACTGGAGAAGAGAGTGAAGAACTTGGAAGACACAATTCCAGGGTTAATTCCCCTAAAGAAGATCTCATTTTTGCTTGAAGGAATTAGCTTGTTTTAAAAGCTCAAGTGCAGCATTTTAGGTTGCTTCCAAAATGCACAGCCTGGAACTAATACAAATCCTGATGGTTTTGCTTTCCTTGTTCCCTGTGACATTTGCTGGTGTTTGGCTCCAGCAATGTACGATAGCCTGAGCTCCCTTCCCCTGTCTTAGGGCCCTGTATGAAAAAGCATTTTCCTTTATTCGTTTCAGATTTGTTGCTTTCCATTTCCCTGGACTGTTCATAATGCATCATGGTGTTTCATGCTTTTTCTGGATTTTCCTGCATTTTGTGCTGTCTTCTCTCCTAATGGCATTCAGATCCCTTTGCAGGCAGGTTTCACACAGGAAAATTGCACTTCTCCTACTAAAGAGTGTTTTATTCCTCTTGGGGAGGTCCTTTGCCTGTGCACAATGATTACAGTGTATCTGTGATCTTACACTAGTGAAGCTTTCCTGGATTAGATTTAGCTTCAGCAAACAGCGAATCTGTGATTTATTTTTGAAATAGTGCGTTCTGTTCCAGTCAAATTTTGCTCCCTGCCTCCCATTCTGAAGCTTTGTTTATCTTTGAACCGTGCTGCAAGTATACAAGTGGACTGAATTACAAATTGCATCATACTACAAGGACACCAGAACATTCGTGGCTAAAATTCTTTTGTCTCATTTCAGCCTTGCCCTTCATGTAGTACCACCCTTGCTCCCCACTGTGATGTCAGCATAGATGAAGGAGCTATCCAAAATGGTTGTCAGGATGAGCATAAAAACAGTACCAAGGTAATTGAAGTATTTCTCACTTCCCTCTTTCCCTGATTTCTCTGCTTCCCCCAGCTTTCTTATTTTTGCACCACTATTCCTTTATCCAAGCTCTTAAGCAGCAGAAGTGATTTTGATTTTTGATTTGTGTTCAAAAATTTAATCGAGTCCCCCTGCCCCAATTTTCAAAATAGTTAGTAATTTTGTGGACTCAGCTTGCTCCTGAGAAAGACCTAAAATTTGGACTCTTTAAACTATGCTGATGGTACCCAAAGAGAGAGGCCCGGGGAGCACTGCCACGCTCTCCGTGCTCACACCAGCGGGCTGTGTCACCTCAGCACAAGTTCCTCGTCCTGCCAGCGTCTCCTGCATCACCACTCTAAGACAAGGTCGTTCCTGTTCATGCACGAAATTCACAGCTTTAAGTCAGTTTGCATCCTTTCCTGACTGACAGAAACAGCCTCTCTCATACTCCTCGTGCTGCTGCCACACTTGCTTTCCTTGCCTGTTGCTTAGATATTCTCACTGAAGCCACCTACTTCCCCTGCCACGCCAGACTCCCCGGCCTGTTTGTCCTCCTGTCCGTGGCCTTTGCAGCCTCTCTGCTCTGCCTGTCGCCTCTCACTCCTCCCTGAATGTTAAGCTAAATGCAGACTGAGGACCAGTGCTCATTACCTGGTTGTTATATATTCAAATAAATAAAATGTTTTCCCTCCTTTGGGAGAATCACTTCATAGACGTACTCTGAAGACAGTGATCTTGTTCTGCACTTCTCTCTTACTGCCCTTCTTGCCTGTAAAGCTGATGGAAAAACTTGCCAGCACTGTTGCCACTGCATTAATCTGTGTTTGTCCCTCTCTGTCTGTACTTGACCTGTTGTCTCATGCTTAAACTGTAAGCTCAGAAGCAGGGCCTGCTTTACTGAGCTGTAGGGGTGTGTTACACAGCAGTTCTGTGCCAGAGTTCCAGGAAACAGCCTAAGAAAAGAATAAAATCATGATCCCTTGAGCCCTGAGGGAGGTGTCAGCAGGGACTTGTCTCAAACCAGCTTGAGATCTTTAAGACAGAGAGCATGTGGGAGATCTGCCTGGGCTGCCAAGATGGTAGGCAGGAGATGCTTCTTCCCCAGGTGGCCTCTGCCCACGTGCAGGGATCTCCAAGAACCGACTGCAGGGGGATTGTCCTTAGGTACCAACTGCCTGGTTTAAGTTGCTTCCTGCTGTAGCTGCATTGGCTTCGTGTGTGTGAATCAGCAAGTCATCTGACCTTCCTTGGAGGAGATCTGTACACAGAGTTGAGGAAGAGGCCTGGAATTCCACCGGAGGAGTTCCTGTGGAGCCCAAATCACACGTCCTTCTTGGGCTTGGTTCGGTTATTGCTCAGCCAAAAATGGGAGCTGTGTCACAGCTATCAGTAAGTCTGGGATGCCTGTTAAACTGAAAGCTCAAAGAACAGCCACATGCACAAAGTTGCTGTGGTATTTGATTCTCAAGACTTCTTTATAGCCTCAGCTCTCTTGGGAAGAAGAGCCATAAGCTCCCTCTACCCATCTCTGTTCCCTTCCCACACCACATGCTGCACTCATGTCCCCTGTCTTTTGGGAATGTTAATGATGTTTAATCATATCCTTGGAGTTGCGTGGCTCCCAACAGCCTCTGGAGCTTCCTTGTCTCGTCATGAGAGGAAACTCTACACCAGGCTTCCAAGTTCTCAGGGAAACCCTACAGCCCGGTGCCTTCAGAAGTCCCAGTAACATTGGAGCTAACAACATTTAATAAATAGGGATTTTCTCCTACACAAACAGTTTCATACTCTAATCCCTGCCTGTTAAGATTAACAGAGCACAGAGAAACCTTGAGCTGACTGAAGGGAAAAATTTTCTTGGGGATTTGAGCCTTTGCCAAGGAGCTAAAGAGAAAGTCCATGCTGACCTTCTTTGAAAGAGAGAAATTTTCACTGCATTTTTCAGATGATCTTGAGGAGCAGCAGGGAAAGAAGACAGTGCATAGGAGTCCAAATCTTTTATTTGAACTGATCATAGCAAAAACTGTGTGTTCCTGGTTACTGCTCTTCAAGTAACAAGTGGCTGGAGTGGTGAGGAAAAGGAGAAAGATTATTTCACAGGGAAAAAAGAAAAGATGGTAGCTATGACTTTCAGTATTTCTTTAGGCCTCAGGTTGTTCTGGGACATGCTCTGACCAAATACAATCTTTAGCATAAGTTAAAAAAACAAAACAAAACAAAAAACAACATCCCACCAAACAATGAAGGCTCTCAGTTTATTTGGTTTCCCTTTGCTAGTCCTCCTCACCTCAAAACCAGAGGGGTTTGCCCTGGCTCTGCAGGACACTCTGTAGCTCTCTTCCCTCTGGGCAGGCTGGATAACCTGGCAGAGATGTAGGAGGACTTGCTCAGGAGCTGCTCAGTGTTGTTTCTTAGAAAAGATCCTGGTGACCTTTAATGTGAGCAGTTCTTGTGCCTCTGCCTTACAGGAGTGTCCTTCTGTCCCGAGGCTCTTGGTGTGCCCCTGCTGGGATCTGCGGCTGAAATTCCCTTTCCCTTCTGCTGGTTATGGTCTGCAGCAAAACACTGGCAGCACACCAAGGAAACCACCCCATTTCCTATTCCTTCCTCAGCTGCTCTGGCTGTGCTGGGAGCACCTGCAAGCTGCCAAAACAACTGTTGTGAGGGCTAGAAGGGACCAGACTGGGAATCCTTCCATCTCCTGGCTCCCAGCACGTGGCTCTCGGGCTCACACCTCTGTCGGGGCAGCCCACAGGGTGGGGATCCCACATCCCCCCGGGAGGGAGGGAGGAAGGGGAAGCACAACCCACCTCCCTCCTGCTTTTCCTGTAGCTCCAGGGAACCATTCCAACACACCTTGTTATGGCTTTAGCTCTGGAGGGCTTGGCTGTGACAGGAGCCAAGCCCAGGCACTTCCTGACACTTCCCTGCACAGGGTTCTCCTGCTGGCCCCTTATCTTGTATCCTCCTTGGCTGTGTCTGAACCTTTCCCTTCACCTGTCTGTGTTCACATACCTCCTTTGCTTCACAGGACAGATCACACAAGGAAATGGAATTGATCTTGCACGGGCAGCCAGAAAGCAGATATTTTTTAACTTTAACTAAGTTGATTTTACAGTGTCAGTAACATACTTCAGCACGTGGTTGGGGTGGTGATGATATTTATGGTATTTATTTATGGTCACTGTGGTGGCATCCAAGAATAGTCTTCTGGAGGAGCTTGTCACTTCTGTTCAAGCGGGAATGGAGAAACTTCTGTCATGAGTGGGCTTCAGGATGAGGATAAATGCTACATGATAAGTGATAAGATATGGAGGGAGGGAGATGAACACTCAGATATGCCAAGTTTGCTCTCTGTTTGCATTGAAAATGATCCTGACTAACTGCAGTTCATTTTCATTCTAACCACACTTAGCTGTCTAATTCTTTCGGAATTGCTTCAGTACATATTGGTCTAGGTCAAACAAAATGTAAAAGAGGGAACTTTGGGCTCCACGAAAACAGAATGATTTTTGTTTAAAAGTAATTTGTGCTCTCCAATGACAGCAGCATTGGTGATACTGTGTACCTAAGCCGTGTTGCAAGCTGTTGTCAGAATTAAAGGTGCCTTAACTAATACAAAGGCAAAAGAAACCAGGAAAAAGAAATACATCTTTGAGAAGGAAATGCAGTTTAATTTGCAGGAACTTTTTGTTGGAATTTTTGCAGGGATTTTTGTTGTAGGATGAGATGTACAAAAGGGCTGTTGTTCCCACAGGTGAGGGAGGGGGGGGAACCTCTGGGAAAGCAGCAGGCCCATAGTGGTCAGGGGAAGGATCAGCAAGGGCTGGCAGAGTGAGCTATCTCATGGCCCAGGGAGAGTCAGCACAGATTAAATGTGTATTTTAAAAGCTTTTCTTTTTAGAAGAATCTTAACTGTAAGATGAGTGAATAAAATTTGGGCTTGTGGTTGGCTGTCATTGAGTGTGTGAAAATGTGCTGTTTTCTGCTCCTTAGAGAGTTGGTTCATAAAAAAGCACAAAGGTGGCAGCTAAACAGGCACGTGGGAATTGTGGATGGATTCAAGGCAGGGGAAGTTTGGTCTTTGTGGTCAGGGCAGAGCTCAGGGTGCTGAGGGAAGAGCTTCTCTCGGTTTTTGCTCCTTGCAGCCTCCTCTGTCTCTTCTTAACTGCTGACATTCCCTGGGTGTGTTTTGCTCTCTGTTGTCCAGGCTCCAGGAGGACACAGTCCAAAGACTCAGAATGGACTTCTGAGTCCTCCCCAGGAGGAGAAGCTCAGCAACAGCCAAACCTCACTGTATGAAATGCTGCAGGAGAAAGGGCGCTGGGGCGGAGTGAGCCTGGATCAGTCAGCTCTGCTCCCTCTGAGGTTCAAAAACATCCGAGAAAAGACAGATGCCCACTTTGTGGATGTGATTAAAGAAGACAGGTAAGGAAAATGGAGCTGTGCAGTGTAAAATCCTGTAAAGGTGAGAAGGCACTGCTGGGGTCCCATATCATTAGTATTTGTGTGCTTTTTGTCTGATTGCAGTAATTGTTGTCAGCATGTAACACGTTATAAGTTTTCTGATTTTAGTCTTTATTCTGCTTAAACTACAGTAGAAACTTGATGTCAGAAACTTTCTGTTTAAAATAAGTCAAACCAGTATTTCATTGCTTCCATGGTGAACAGTCCTCCTGTCAGTCCTCCTTCAGTCAAGTCTTCGAAAGGGAAATTGCTTGCTCTTTAAATCACTTGTCACGAAGTTGAACTCCATTTTGTAATCCAAAGTCCTCTTAGTGCATGTGGTGTGAACCTTCCTCTGCAATTTAAGGTGTAGCATAAAATCTGAACCACAAAACTCGCATTTTTTTTGCAGTAAAAGCAAAATGTCTGATATCATGCAACTAATCATGAAATCCTACTGGGCTTGGAAGCAGAATTAATAAGAGTAAATTCTCCTTACTGTCTACTTAGATATTGTAAAATTAGTTTCTCTCTCTGTTTCAAACAACAAAGCTTCTTTTGGGCAGGGGAGATATTCTTCAAAATTTAATAGTGTGGGATTTTTATCAACACACAACCATATCTCCATTATGGCAGTGACTTGACTGGAGCAGCTGAACAGATAGCTTGAGTTTGTTATTATTTATGGCTGTTTTTATTTTTGTTTCATTGCTTCCACTCAGATTGAGGGTATTTTATCTAAATATCCTTGAAACTGTGTTCTCCTATGCACTTGGCTGTTTGGAACAGGGACACCATCACCTTTATGGAAACATGACTGAGGCAGGGAGAGGTGAGAGGGACAGAAGTCCCTCTCCAGTCTCTTACCTAGATTTTCTCAGTTTACCTTTCTCCTATTGCTAACTTGAGTGAAAATTTAGAGTTCTTTATTGTTTTTCTCAGTGTGTAGTCTGTCATTAGTGGCTGAGAATGGAGGTTTAGCTGACATTTCCAAATATTAGACAATAAATGGATTGGGAATGTCCAAATGCTGGCAGAAATCAGCCAGAACAAATAGGAATATTGTTTAAAATGAAACCAGCACTCTGCAAACTGCAAGTTATAGAAGTAGCCTAATTTATGCAATTGGTCTGCTGAAGATGCGTTGCTCAAGTTCTTGTGTTCTGGTGCTTTCCTCCTCCGCTCCCAAAATGGGTAATTTTTTCTGATTTGGAAGAAGGAGTACCATGATTTGAGATCAGTCAAAGCCTGGCTCTTTTTTGGTCCCAATTAAATATCATCATTACCATATTAAGTGGGCCATTTCTTGTTGCCAGGGAAACTTCTCTGCTGAGTTCAGTTCATGTAAACATAACTTTCCAAAAATAATCTTCTGATTAATTAGATCTATGCAAAATGCTTTAAGCCTACCAGTTTACACTGATTTTTTTCAACATTTCTCAATGAGAAATTATATGGAATAAGCCATTTAAAAAATGTTCTTGGTCCCCTTTTGTAAAACATAATTGTTGGTCTTGATGAATCCAGTATCTATGAAGATCTTTGAATGGGGATTTGAGGGCCAAACTTCCTCATGGTCATTTTACAGGAATCCCCATTTTCACTGAGTTTTGCTCTATTGGTTTGATGCTGTTGCAAAGCCAAGTGATCTTCCCTGAGCACTGAGCAGTGATTTCCAGTGCAGAGCACTTAGATATAAATTCCTGTTAACAGAAAATACTTAACCCAGATATGGTGATAAAGTGCATAAATTAATCCCACAGGCTTCCTGCAGAGCTGGGAATGGTTAAACATATCCTTGGGGGGATTCAGGAGCCTGTAGACTGTATTAGGATGCTGCCTGGGGCTAGCTGGGAGGAAATGCTGGACACTGGGGATATTGAGCTCAGCTGTGTGGCTGAGAGGTTTTTGCATGCCAAGATTTCACCTTGGAGCTGATACCTCGGCACAATTCCAATGTTCTTTAAAAATAATATCAATAAAGACAGTATTAGTGTGGTATGTTTGTATTAGTACATTATAAAAGAATCCTTTTATGAAATTTACCAGTTCTTACAACTTGATTCTCTATATTTGACAAACAGTGAATACTTTCAGCTTTCGAGTCTGGCTTTACTTCTGTAAAAGTCCTGTGCTTTGTTCATTGTAACCTGCACGTTCCTGTGTTCTTTAAAAGAAAACTGTAGTGTAAGAGTGTAGAATACTTGAACTTAATTTCACTGGGAATATCCTCAAAAGATTCTTGGTTTGGGGAGTTTTGTTTCCAGCGAAAATCAAGTATTCTTTAGGTTATAGAACTTCGGAAGTACAAGAAGCAAGTACTCATGTGCTTACCAGGGTAGTACTCACAATGAGCTCTTCAGACTTCCAGAGCAGAAATCTCAGGCATGTATGAAGCTCCCCCAGAACTGAGTCCTGTGCAGCCCTTCATCCCCTCCTTGGGGCAGTTTCTTGTCTAAATACTTTTTCATTATTTTTAAATTTGTTTGTTTCTTTCATTTCCCACTTCCCAGTCTTGCTTGATCTGGGGAACACCCTGTGCTGGGAGGCAGAGGCCTCCTGGGAAGCAGATTATGTACTTGACTGTTTCATCAAGTGGGATCTTCCTTTTGGAGACAGAATGAGCTGACAGGGAGCTGGGAGGGCCCCGGGAATGCTGCCTTCAGCCTGGTTCCATCGTGTTCCACCTTCCGTTTCGTGCTGCACTGTGGAGCTGGACTGTTCCTCCTACATCCTGTACCAACACAGCAGCACCATCACCACCTCCACTGAGCTTCCCTGCAGGAAGAAAGGGGAATCAACAGTACTTAAAAAAAACCTGAAAAACAAAAGCTTTCAGAAATTATGAGATGCTCTTAGAAATGTCTAAGAAAGGTGAGGAATGAAGACAAGGAAGAATGAAGGAGAGAGGGGTGACTCAAGTGAATGTATCCTGTCATTCCTTCAGAGTATCCTGATATTTTTAATGTATTCGCCAAGGCCAGAGTGTTTCAAGGTTACCAAGTGTCAGCCATATTCATGCTTAGACTCCTTTGTCTTCTCTAGCATCAGTCTAGGAATGTGTGTTTGGTTGATCTTGCATCTCAATTAAAAAAAAAAATTGCTTCCCACATGCCATCTTGTGCTGGGAGCTTCCAAGAAAACCTCTTAGGCAAGAGTTAAAAAAAAATAAACAGAAAATAACCCTGAAACCAAGTGCCCTTATAAAAAGACGTCAGACACAGACAAGTTCTGTAGGATCTTTCTTTCAGCTTCTTCATCTGCTTGGAATTTGACCTCATGTGCATCTCTGGTTTTTGCTCAGAGCCACCAGCTTGGAAATCGCCCACTCTGAGTGTGCCTCTGGTGCTGCAGTTCTCAGGGGGGAAATAGCACTGGGAAAGCAGCCACCCCATTTTAGATTTGGAGGGATTTTAGAAGCAATTCCCTGTAAATAACACGTGGAATCAGGTGGAAAATGAGAGGAGGTTCACAGGCCAGGGGGTGTGTTTGAAAGCTGCACAGAGCAGGGGGGACAGACTGTCCCAGCCACAAGTGCCACGAGCAGGTGTGACCTTGCTCTGCGACCCTGGGCACGAAGCACTCGGTGCTCTTGAGTCCCTTCAGCTCCCTGGCACCTGCTCAGGGAAGAAAAGATTTGCAGATCAAGTGCCATCAGGAAACTTCATTCAAAAACCTCGTACTGCTAATGCAAAACTCAAAAGGATTTTATTTCTCTTCCAGAGGATGTGAAATAAAACCAACTTTTTAATGATTGAAGTCTCTGCTATGTTATTGTGGGAGTTTTTCATCTTCTGTGGAAATGATGAAGGTGAAGGAGGGCATAAACACCCTCTGGTAGATGCTGCCTCTGTGTTCCTTAGCCCAGATGTCATTAGTTGTCACTGCCTTTGTTGATGGTGCTGGTCATTCCAAATCTCCCATTTCAGAAGGAAATCTCAGCTCTCCATCTCTTCTCTGCAGCCTGGATCGTTAAGGGAATGTTCCCAGTTGAGTTACTGAGTTATTTTAGTGTCTGAAATAACAAGAAACTGCTGTTTTCTAAAATGGGCAATAGTTTTGGTTTTTTCCCCCCCATAACAATTTGTCACCTTTGTCATCCTTGGCTTGCTTTGAGCCATAGAATTCCACCCGAGACACGAATATCCCACAGCCACGTGTCTCCAGAGGTTGTGTGTCTGTAGCAGCAATTAACCTTTATTATTTGCTGGCTTGTGTTACAATTATCTGTACTCCTCAGTTACATCTGTTAAATTTCTGGAAGGACTTGTTAGACTCTTCCTGGAAGTAGAAGAGTTTGCTTTTTTGTGGGATATTTCCTGTGACTGAGCAAGTGATGTGGGTAAGAGGATACTTTGGTGATGAAGAAAGAAGAAGAACCGCAGGAACTTCAAAGCCAAGTGCCAGCATCCCTAGAAACAGCAGCCACAGACTGGGGGGGCCTGTAGGAGGCACAGCTGAACAAACTGATGGTGATTTTGTCTTCTCTCTTCAGCCTCATGAAAGATTACTTCTTTAAACCACCTATTAACAAGCTGAGCCTCAACTTCTTGGATCAGGATTTGGAGATGGCCTACAGGACGAGCTACCAGGAAGAGGTGAGTTTCTGCTGGCATTGGTTTCTGTCTGTAATCTGTCTAAGCCACTGTCTGTCCTTGGGTTTTTTAACACGTTTTGTTGCAGTTGTCTCATGACAAGGGTCATGAAATATCTAATGTGATTTGCTACTTGGTATTGCTGACTCTGAAAACAGTCTGCTTTTAGTTTACTATAGAATTATGGAATGGTTTGGGTTGGAAAGGACCATATAGCCCATCTCATTCTGCCCCTGCCATGGGCAGGGACACCTTCCACTATCCCAGGCTGCTCCAAGCCCTGTCCAGCCAGCCAGCCTGGACACTGCCAGGGATCCAGGGGCAGCCACAGCTTCTCTGGGCACCCTGTGCCAGGGCCTCCCTACCCTCCCAGGGAACAGTTCCTTCCCAATATCCCATCTGTCCCTGCCCTCTGGCAATGGGAAGCCATTCCCCCTTCTCCTGTTACCCCAGGCCATCATCCAAAGTCCCTCTCCAGCTCTTTTGGAACCTCTTTAGGCCCTGGCAGAGCTCTAAGGTGTCCCTGGAGCCTTCCCTTCTCCAGGCTGAACACCGCCACCATTCCAAGCCTGACATCAGAGCAGAGGAGTTCCAGCCCTTGGAGCATCTTTTGTCATGCCCTGAGTCTAGTCCAGTGTTTGGGCTGGAAATCTGAGGTACACTGATTGCTTCTCACCTGTCTTTTCTCCATGTTCAGGTTAATGTTTTAAGTCTCTAGGGTGGCCGGAGAGCCATGATGGTAAGGACCATCACATACCAAAGTAAAGGGCTAATTGCTGCTTGTCTTCTCATCAAATATTCTGACTTTGAGAATGGTTACTTGGAATTTGATTCTTGTTTGGTCACAGTCTCATGGTTATCCCTCTGGAATCCGAATCTGTGCTGAATTCAAATGTCCTGATTCCATAAGTGTGCTGCATTCAGATACAGGCAGCTCAAAGCACTGGAATTGTAAGGAGCAGTAAATTGTAAGGAACTCGGTGTTTTCTTCAGGATTCTGCACTGAGTCTAAAAACTCCTTCATTCCCTTGGGGGCTAATAATATCACAGGCTTTCCATAGCACTGGATTTCCCTGCCTGACTGATTGGAACTAGCAAGATAATTTAAATTTACCTTGAGTGACATTAGGTGTCAGCTAGATCTGAGGCTGCATTTGCTGAAAAATTGCTGCCAAGAGAAGGCAGTTGCTCTGCCCTCCTTGTTCCTCCTCCTCTTTGCTCCTTCTAATGACTCTGGTGCTTCTCAGCCTTCCCAGCAGTTCATTTATTGCCTAGCATGAAATATTCATGGTTTGTTTTTCTGTTTGGGACTCTTTCTCTTTCCATCTCAGGCTGTTTTGTGCTGTGTTGAAGCAGCAGCAGCTCTGGAGAGGTTGGCAAGTGCCAGAGCCAGCACGAGAAAAGCGTCCGGCAGCAGGAAGGGGAATGGGCCCTTCCCTTCCAGCAGCTCTGAGCTGTTGATTTGGGGATCCATCTGCAGAACTGCATCAGAATAAATTAGGTGTGGGTTTCTTTTCTTCCCAGTTCTTTTTCTTCCTGCATCTGAGGGCAGTGGGATTTCTGCTTCTGCTGCTTGTTGCTTGCACTTCTGGGCAGTGTTGTTTCATTCTCCTTAGCAGTGACCCCCGTTTGCTTGTTTTCCAATAATTCCAGGTGAGACCTAACTTAATTTATTTTATTTTCCCTAAAGAAAGCCCACTTGTGTTGCAGTTCAGTCTCTTCACTTTGGTCAGGAGCTTCATGCTCATCCTGCAGCATTGTAGTTTAGTGGGATCTCTCTGCATGAAGTTCCTGTAGCAACAACTGGGAGAAACTTCCTGTAGGTTACAGCCTGCAGAATTTGCAAACTCTACTGAAAACAATAAATCAAGTAGTTTCCAGTGGAAAGATTGGAAAGAGAAGCAAAGCAGAGATAGTAAAGCATATACAGAGGGACCTATTAATGTGTCCATGTAGGAAATTCCTAGAAAGAGCAGGAATGTGGCCTGTGCATTTTGTTAGTGCCAAGCTAATAATTTGAAAACTATTACATAAGCCTCCTTGAAAGTGTGAATTTTCACTCTGTAATAGTAACTCTGCAACACTGGGGTAAGAATCTGTTAAAGCTTTAATGTTAGCAGAGTTCTGGTTCAAAACAACAGTGAAATCTTCTTTAGGAGAATGAAAAGATTTGACAACAGTCCAGGCTCTCTAATGGCCTGACAGTGCTGCTGAAAGTGATTTCCAGCACCCCTGAATTCACCTGTGATTACCCTGTGCCAGCTGCATGCTCAGGTTGTGATCCCTCTCTGGAGTCAGCTCAGCTTCCCAAGAGCCTTAATCTGTTCTCATTTGGAAATGAAGGCACTACTTAACACTGTGAGAGCATCTTTAACTCTGTCACTTGGGCATACAGTGCTGCTTCCCTTCATTCAATTGATGGGACTTTGTGTGTGAATGAACAGGATTCTGCTACCCCTTCAGGCTAAAAGGTAATTTTGGCAGGTAATTTTGAAGTGATGCTGGCTGGATTTATTAGGTCGCAGAGAGGTACAAATGAGGACCAATTTTGTTTCCCAGAATACTGAGCACAGGAAGTGTTCTGAGGAAGAAAAGAAACTTCCAAATTAAACCAGAGCACTCCAACTGGATGCCTTCATGGTGACATTGAAAACATAATTTCTGGTTTTCTTTGGAACTTGGTCTCTTGGGCAGATACAAACACTCCTAGGACTGAACTCACCTTCATAAGCCAGGATGTGGAACTCATAATCTGATTTTCAGCAGGACTGGCCACAATAGCACGAAGCACAGCTGCACAAGCACTGGGCCAGGCCAGGATGGGATGGGAATGGTGAGGGGTTATGGAGGAGCAGAGCTGGATGTCCTGGGCTCTGATCAGTTTGGATTACACAGATTTTAATCTAGTCTGAAAGGGAGATGTGAATTCTGCCACGGGAGGAATCTGT
>VZUA01072805.1:4558-15618 GCA_013401035.1 Horornis vulcanius
ATAAAGCCTCCAAAAAGAAGATGATGGGTGGAGGGACTCAGAAATCCTGCAGTGATTCTTCACTCTGACAACCACCTCATAATTATTAACATGCTAAACCCTAACTCCTGAATGCAAAAAAGCAGCACGGAAACAAAACACTACAACTTGGTTCTGAAAAAAAAAAAGTATTTATTTAGAAAGCACTGAGCTAGCAGCCACAGATTTTAGAATATTAGATAGATTTCTGCCCCTCAGAACATTAATTTATGTTCTGCAGGTAAAAGCAACTAATTTCCTGGAAAAGCAATTTTTCCTTAACACATGAATCAGATCTGAAATATACAATGTCTTTCTTTTGCTTTTAAGACTCACTGAGAAATTTCGTCAGCCTTGTCTTCTCAGACTTTGATGCTTATTTGTAAAACCACTTTGAAAGTGATGCCAGACTCAGTTTCATTTGCCACTTCCTCTCTCACCTGCCCTTTTCCACAAGCTGTTCTGCACAAGAACAGTTTTTCATTGCAATTCACAACTTTGACCATGTTTATGTTTTTCCACAGATTTTCTTCCTTTGTAATTCCTGGACAGTGATCCATTTCAGTAAATCGTAATGCTGAGCTGATCACTACTGTGCATTGTCTTCTCAGTGTAACACTTTAGGCTGTCAGCTCTTTCTGAGTGTAACACTTCAGGATGTCAGCTCTTTAAAGAAGAACATTATCTGCAGTGACTGGAGTGGGCCTCATTAATACATGACTTCACAGAATGTCTAAAATGTGGCCAATTTCTTCCCAGTACAAATGTCACAGCTGCTAACTCTTACTAGATAGTCCTTAAAAGATACTGCACCTGATTATTTCTCACCACAACAGTTTTTGAGTTCTCACTAGTAAGACATTAAGCAACTTAATCAGCACCAGTCACGGACTCCTATTTTCCCCCTCTTATCCCAGTCAGAAAGTGCAGTCCAATGTTTCATTAGGACTTTGATCTGAACCTCTAAGGTATCTTCCCCTTTCTTCTCTCCTGTTCCACTAATAACAGCAGCTTCAGAGTTTCTTCCTTCATTTCCACATTTGTGCTTGGTGCTCTCCCAAATGCACTTCCAAATGCGAGTCAATGCCTTCCCTGCACTCAGCAATCCTCTAAAACTCACTTACCTTAAACCATGGAGAAAGCTTTCAAAGAAAACTATTCTCTGATGTCACAGAACTGGTGTATACCCACATTAACAACCATGAAAATCACATCCCTAAGTTCCTGTCCCTTCTCACCCACTGACAATAGTTTGAATGCTTACAAACCATTCTAATACCCCATTTTAAGGTCTAACTTCTTAATGGACGAACTTTGTGATCTTAAAGGTCTTTTCCAGTCTAAATGATTCTGACACTTCCAGTCAGAGACACAGAGCTTAGTCTTCTGGGCCTCGATTGATCAAACTGTATTTAATATATTTTTATATTTAAGACTAAATTTGGCATCCAAAGTACCTCACACTGGCTTCCAGGCTGTTCTTGCTTGCATTTAGTTGACACTGTCATACCAGGCCCATTGCAACCTCAAGTATTCTTGCACTGAAAGTAAAATTTGTCCACTAAACACTTAAGTTAGTTCTTCAACAAACTGGGCTTGCCAGTGTCCAGTCCTCCTGCAATGTGGTGAGCTTCTTGTGAAGATGATTAATCAGCTTTCTGTTCTATTAATACTGAACACTTGAGGTGTGAGAATTGGGACTTTACTTGCTTTAACTCTTGGAACAGACACAGTTCTTGATGAGGGAAATGCTGCAATTAGGAATCTGTCTTGCCCTGCCTTTTCTTTTCAGCAGACATGTAATGTGAGAGGTCTCTTCTCCTCTCTCCCTCCTTCCCGGAAATCTCCTCCTTTATTTCCTCCAGATTCCACGGTACTCACGTCAGTTGTTTCAAATCAAAAGGCATTAATTTAATTACAAGATCTAATGTGCTATGTACTAAGGACTGGAATGTTTTGAATAACTCTCTGCGATGGCTGCCTCTTTATTATTGTCAGCCGCACTGGCACTGGGGCACTCAGTTCAACTGTGATAATGTCTTCAATTAATAGTGCAGTAAACCAAGCACTAAAAGCTGAATGTATTTTACCTCTTCCTGCGGCCTTCAGTACTACAGGCCACTCTCAACAGCTGCTCCTGAACCTTCCTGTACATGAACAATTTGTAACACATTTCTTAACATTCCAGCATGCTCCATTCCTGCAGGAGACTCTCTGAAGTGAATTTCACTCTAGTGAATTTTATTTTTTTATCACAGATGTTAGAGAGCTTTATGCTGTTTTTTTCTTGCCAAATAAATTACAGTAACTGTTCCACCTCTGTCAGGCTTCTTTCTAAAAGGGTATCATCTACCTTACTGCATTAAATAATCTGTAATAGCTACAGATCACTGTTATTTTCTTATCTTAACCTAATGATCCTGCCTCAGATGGCAAAAATATGGGGACCTAAAAGCATCTTCCATTTAATAATCTCTTTTTAATGTACATCGTTGACAGAATGTCACACAAAAATTGGGATAGCACTATTACTGAGAGCACTTACATGGCCGCTCATATTAAAATGAATGGAAGAGGGGCTAAAAGAGTCTATTTGATTCCTAGAATGAAAGTTTTACGAAGAAATGTTCTCTTTAATGTCTGACATTCATAATAGGCCAACGCAGATTCCAGGAATTATTAGTTTCCTATTTTAGTACTCGTATCAGTAAGAACTGCTTACATTAGCTTCCAAGTGAAATGAGGTTAGATGCCCTGAACTGGAATATCAAGTGGCAGCAGAATGCAGTATGTACATGCCCTCTGTTCTCCTCAGCCACCATCCATTTCACAAGGCACAAAGATGAGGCAGGCTGCCCTGGATTTAAAAGCATCAGTGAGGATTGCTCTTGCCACCTTTACCCAAATCTTAAAATGATTGCTGTTGCCCTTGTTAGCAAATGATTACCAAGGGCCACGTACAGAAATAGCAAGTTATTTGTAGAAAATGACAAGTGCTGAGCCCTTGCAGGACTGGAGGAGCAGCCAGCCTGGCAGCTGAAGGTGATTGTCCTCCTCTCAGTGTAAAATGGGGCATTCAGTGAGGGTCACTCTGTGCCAGCTCTGGAACAACACGGAAAATATAGCTGTGGTTCACATTCTTACATCGTGCACTTCACTGGCAAAGGTATCATGAACATTTGGATTATGCAGAACTACAGGTCTATGAAAATGGCCCTAAGAGTGTCAATCCTGGCAGTAAACAACCTAATATTTTCAATGTACTCTCACAGTACCCTCTTCAGCACCTATTTCCTAATTCCAGCATTTCAGGCTTACATAGAGAAAAGCAGCAGAAGAATTGTGTGAAACCATCTAGAGAAGTCAGGAGCTCATACTGGCCCCATCTCATGGAGGCTTACACACGTGCCTAAACTTATGCAGTGTTGAGCACTCTTTGAAATTAGAGGTCTATTTACAATGTCTAAAATTCAACAAACACGTACACGTATTTTCCCACAAATTTATCTCTGTAAATCCTGTGTAAGTGGGTAAAACATGTCCTGTGCTTTTTAAAAGAAAAACAACGTGAAAACAGCCTAAGTGAACTTTACAGGGAGAGGGGGAGAGGACCACCATTGTTTAGAAAGAAGCAGTTTCCAAACAATTATAAATAAATAGGTAGTAGCCTCCCACAGCTACTCCATATTCTGTCTTGAATTACTGGTGAACTACAAAGAGCTGTCAAGTCACAGGGGTCAGGCCGCCTCTTTTCCAATTATTGGGTCACATGAAGAGATAAAACACATGAAATACTTTCCTCATGTTACTTTTCCATGATTGCAGAAGACATGTTGCTCATTCATAAATGGGAAGAGAGCTGATCTACATCACAAACATGTTTTACTAGCCTCACTTTGGTTTCATTTCTGTGCAAATGTAACTTAGATCCCAAAGTGGGAAGAAGATGCTATTCCAGTAGAGAAGCCTAAAGAAATAAAACTGTTCTAGGTTAAAATGAGATTATTTTGAATTTAAAAAAAAAAAATGTGGTTAGCTAATTATGTTCAATTTTTTGATTCACAGAGACAGTAAATTTGTAAACTGGATTATGAAAGAAAAAGGCATTTCGTTAGGTCCAGAAATACAGGAGTGAACCTTTTCAATTTTATACATTCCCACTTTGATATTTCTGCAATAAATGTTAAGGACTTAAATTTTGTAGTATATAGTATCACAGAGTAAGGGCTTTTGTGCCATGCAGAAGAATGGAGTGTGGATATCACTGAAGAATATGGCATTTATTTCTGCAGAATTACTTTCAAATCTGGGTGCCTGGAAAGGACACCCACATGGTTAGTCTATTATGGTGTATTAGTCATTGCCCTTTAGTCACCCTGGGCAATTTGAAAAATTAATCTTGAAATAATTTTAAATTTAATAGTAGTTAAATATCCAAATTTATAAATCTAGCTCATTAATGGACCCAAAATCTCAGGATGAGTGCCCCAACCCTATAAACTCTTCTGTGCTGTAATTTCGATTTCTGAATTAAATTCAAAAATATGGATTGTCTGCAAGCAGGCAGTTCCTGTAAAGAGCAACCTAAGTAATATTTCTCTTCTGTCCAGGAATTAATTGTATGTATCATCCCCAAGTGAGATTCAAGGCAGGGGTAAGGGCCAGCGAAAACCCAAAACTCTTTGGTGAGACTTCAGCTTCATGGCCTTGACTCCATGCAGGAGGCTGCCAGAGCCAGCGTGACACACAGAGGCAGGCAGGGGCAGCCAGGTGCCCCCAGGCAAGCAGAGCAGCCAGAGGGAGTCCTGGCCCACAGCGGGGCACGGCACGGCCACGCACCATGCTTAACACACAGGACGATGCCACACGAGCAAGATGGAGCACAAATAACCCACACCTGCCTGGAAGCCTGGATTCACATTTTACCTGTGCATGCAGAGTTTACAGTCACACGTGGTCAAGACGTGGATCACGTAGGGTGACACAGAGGCATTTCAGACCACAGGCTTCCCACAGGGTTGGTGGCAGCCAACAGCTGCGGGTCCCTCCCAGGACACAATAGGAAAACTCCTCAAGACAGCTACAGTTGCAGCCTTTCCATTTCTTGAAATACTCCCTTACAGCTGTCCCTATTCATAAAGCAGATGTAGCAGCTTTCCAGTAGGAAAATGATGATCTTAATCCTTGAATAAATAAGCATTCTGCCTTATCACGTAAACAGTGAAGTTCATTGGTTTAATTTTTTTCCCTTCTTGAATAAAATACTAGCAGTACATACATGTGGAGGCAAGTCTTCTCCAAACCAAACTAATTAGGCAATCAAAGCAGCAGAGGAAAATCCAGTACAAACAGGAGGAGGAAGTGCTTACTCGTACTCCAGCTTCTTTCTATGAGCTTGAGTTTAAATACCCATTGAGGAAATAAAGGAGCATTAAAAAAATGGGCAGATTTGATTTATATAGAAATACGTGATCATGAAATAGCAAGGAAAAGCTAAGTTTCTATTATGCTATCAGGCACAAACATGATAAGGAATAGAAATTTCATGAATAATATTTTTGTGAAGATTAAATATAACAATAATTAAAAACGAATAACAAAACATTTAGGAATTACTCTAGGATGACTAATTATTTTAGGAGACATGGTGCTTTTACAGCAACGTTTGCTCATTTATGAAATGGACTGAAAATTTCAGCCACTGCAATATGCCTACATTGGGATATAGAAATCTTAGAAAAATTTACAGATGCCATATTTGAAGACTCTGTCTCCATGCTCTCATCTTCCATTTTAAATTAAGCCATCCTTAAAGCCAATACTCCTTTATATTTATACTGTGCCTATGACTATACTTTCACAAAATTATAACAAATATCTCTCAACATTAGCAGGGGGATGTTATTTTTATGCTTAAAATGGTGATTCAGAGGTTAGATTTTCTCTGGAGAAAAGCAGTTCACTTAGGAAATGTTCTTACCATCAAAACCACAACAAGCATATATTCTCTGCATTGTTTTTAATTGTTTTAGATGTCTCTTTATGGCCATGCAATTGTTTTAGACTCTTAATACTTTAAAGGTTAAGATCAATAAAAAACAGGATATTTCATTAGGAGACACCATAAAAGTGATAAGCTAATATTTTATAAGTATATTAGTCACAAATTGCTAAGCAATTCTTCTAGCTGTTTTTCCAGCTTTCCACAGAACAGCAACAATCAGCATCTCACAAACCTACAAATGAATCATCCCGGCCTTTTTCCTATGGGACAGAGAATGCTTTTATTTTTGAGGAAATGAAACCTAATTTATTGAGGACATGAAGAACAAGAGGGCTTTTAAAGGATAATTTATCTTGTTAATTGTTGTACACTTCAGTCTATAAGGGGTGAGGGCATTGTTCTGCTTTTAAAAGAAGGTTCATAATTGCTGGCAGCTTAAAATCAAAGAAAAAAAATCAGATATTAATAGGTATGTTTTAGTATCTGCCAAGTACTCTAAGCTGCAAGTTTAATTTAAAGAAAAGGTTTACAACTCCCAAATTAACTTCTAAAAAAATTCTAGAAAATTTACACAAAACTGTCACCTGCTGTAAGTGACCCTGCCTTGGCAGGGGGATTGGACTACATGATCTCCAGTGGTCCTTCTAACCCTACTTATTCTGTGATACTAAAATTTTTCCCAGTAATAAAAAGGTGTGGTGGATCATAACACTACCAGAATAGGTAAACAAAACAAAAAAGGTTTAATTTTTGGAAACTTCAATGCAAATACTTGTTTATTTCAACTGTAACAACAGCAGGTTTAAGGTGTTTCGAATATTTTACTTTTAAAAAATTTTACTGAGTGAAATGCCATTTATTCTTTAACTGAAAATTTTAAATTTCGTTGAACAATTCATATGCAAATGTTGAAATAAGATGTTTCAACTACTATTCAACTTTAAAACCTGAAGCTTGGCCTAACCCAAGCTTTTCTACAAAATTTATTTCAATACTTCTGTGTTTTGCAAAGCAAACAGCCATCCCACTGCACCAGGAGTGGCCACCTGCATGGTTTGGATGTTGCAAGCTCAAAACCAGTAAGGTAATGCCATGGAAGATAATACTATGATGTGGAAGTTGTTAAATGGCAAATAAACTTGTTGAAAACAATGGTGCCATTTTATTTCAACCAGACTTATTTCAAGCTTGTATTTAACACGGGACGTGTTTTTCCACATTGTTAGGTGCCTCAGAGAGGAAGGTTGTAGGTAAGTCTGGATGAGTCTCAGATTCAGATCAGTAATGTTCTTTGGAAGCCAATCTCCCAGTTGTCCATGCTACCTGGGCATCAGCCTGTGTAACTACTCAACAGTCTCAAAATACATGACCAGCAGTTTTTTAGGGTGACACAAATCTAAAGAAGCATTCCAGCAGTGCACGTAACATAGTCCAACTGCCAAGAGGCATTCAAGCCATGGGGCAAGGCCAGTGTCAGTCCAAATTTTGAAAATTCCTGGAATGGTTGTAGATATCAGATCCTTAGCCTGCTAATGTTTCACTGCCCCGGTGCTGCTGGTCAATGATACTCACTAATATAGATGGAATTTCTATGCTCAGAGATTATCAAAGGTGGTACAAATTTAAATAGTTTCCCAAGCGATTGCAGGAAGCAAGCTTAAAAAGTCTGACACCTGATCATTTTCTGCAAGAGGTACAATATAAAAGTATATAAGCACCATCTTCTAGGTCCTAAAAAAAGATTTCTTTTATGCTACTGAAAAATAGAACTGAAACCATTATTAAACTAAGTCCTCACTGAACCATCACCTCTTCATTTCAGAAAAGAGTTGAGTGGAATTTAGTAGTGTTTATTACTTATCAGCCTGTCCCTCAGATTACAACAGTGGTAACTGCAATCGGGGAATATTAACAACCCAACCTGAGAAAGTGTAAAATCTTTTAAATTCCTTACCAAGACATAAAGATCAGTTACTTACTCTCACCCCTGGGTTTTGATGCTGGTATAAAAGCAGCAGACTGTAAAGCTATAGGGAACCACCTTTAACAAAAAAGCCATTTAAGAGCTGGAAGCAGGCATTGCTACAGCACTGTTTTAATAAACCACAAAGATTAAATAAAAATCTAGAATCACCAAATCTCGTGCATCACCTCAGTGCCTGGAAGGAATCTTAACAACACTTGTTTCAGGGCAAACACAGGCTGTCTCAGAAGGTGTGAGAACGAGGCTTCCTGAACTGTGGCTTCAGTTTCCTCCCATGACACAAACCGCTGAGCAAATGCACCACTAACACAGATTAATTACAACTCATCAAGGAAATATCACTCCACTTTGTTCTTGTCGTTTCATCTCTGACTTTGGGAGCGATGATAAGATAATTTAAACAGCCACAAAGCTTAGGGTAATACATACTTCATCAATCACTCACTGTCCCATCAATAATTCACGCTCACAGGAATCACGTATGCCACCACGAGAAGCGTTTTGGCAGCGATGGCCAGCGAGGCCGCTGTGCCGGGCTGCGGCTGGGGGCAGCACGGTCCGGCGGGGCAGCACGGCTTGCCTAAAGCCCTGCTGGCGTGGGACACCGGGATCACGGATGAGCCGGGCGCTTGGCGCGGCCGTTGCAGTTCCGGCCGGCGCCACCGAGTGTCGCTGCGGGGCAGCGGCGGCGCCCCGGCCGCGCCCGGCCCCGGGGGAGCGGCCGGGCCGGGGGCAGGAGCACAAAGCCCAGAACCCGCGGGACCGGGGCGCTGGAGCGCCTGCTCGCCTCGGTTCTGCCCTCCTGGTGTGCGGGACCGGCCCGCCACCGCTTCCTGCCCGCCCAGGCCGCTCTCAAGGCGTTCCTGGCGCGTGTCACAAGGAACAGGGCCGCGCAGTACCTCGACTGCACATCCCGCCGCCTTCACGCTGGGGCGCGGCTGGCGTGGGCAGCCTTCCAAGCACACCTTGCGCTGCACTTCTCCAACCTCAGTGACCAGCTCTGCTTTCCTTCTCCGGCCCATCCAGCCCTGCCCCGGTGTGCTGCGGGCTGGCCAGGGCAGGAGCTGCCCCATGGCCTCCCTGGCCACGCCAGTCCCACGTCAAGATCTGCTGGCTCTGTTACTCCTTTTGGTGTGACTTCTGCCAATTCCATCATATCTTATTTTCCACTGAGGCTTCTCGTACTTTACTCTTTCAGATGACTCGAGCCATTAAACACTTAACGATTCAGTCTTACTTGTCTTGGAAGTCCCTTTCAAACCCTGCAAGTGAAAGTCAAGTCCTTTATTCAACAAGATCCCACCTAGAGTCACAGGGATCGAGCTGGCAAAGGACTTGAGAGAACGCTGGAGTTGAGGTACTCCTACGTGCAAATGAAGCATCCTCCTTGTTTGCTAAGTGAAACACCTGCACTGCTCACAATCAGAATTTTACTATCCATCACAATTTAATACTGAGAAACAATTTAAGATCAAGAGACTGTATTAGCTGTCAATAATGTTATCAATACTGCTCTTAAACAGATAAAGCTGCTGCCTAGCAAGGCCAGGTCACTAACTAGCAGGTCCCAGGGGCAACTCGTTAATGTTAAGATGAAGAGGCTGGGCATAACCTCCTCTTCTCTCTGTCCAGCTGCCAAAAGCTTGGATATTAAATTCACACTAGTTCCTGATATCAAAATGAGTGAAGTTTCCCCTAAAGTTACATCTAGAATAGCACACTGAGAGACTGAAGTCTGCCTTAGTCCATAGTTTCAAATCTTGATACCTGCTTCTAGATTTGAAATTGTGACTTGAAATTTTACAGGTATTGGAAATTTGCATGGACTACAGAGCCAGTGAATTCACAGTTCTCAAGTACACTGAAGACTCAAGCCATTTTGTTCAGGTAAATCTGTAAAAGCTTCCTTTAAAAATGTTTAACTGAAATTTTTTTTAACTGAAATTAAAATGTTCATTTGAAAATGTTATTTTTGTTATTGCAACATCTATGGTGTCTTCCGTGATCTGAACAGTTCCTGTGAAAAGAAACTTTACTTCACTCAGTCATAAATTCAGTTTTCTAAAAATAAAACTTTATTTTTGTGGGCACCTAATAATTATTAGGCATAACATATGCACTATAATTTACTCAAAATCAGTATTGTAACTGTTAATCTATTATCTCTGCTTACATGAAAGGAATTAAGAATTTTCGAAAGTATCACAACGTTCCCCAGAAATTTCAGGAAAACATATCAAATAAAAACAGGCCCTTCTGAAAGTGAGCATATGTTTAAGGGTCTAATTTCTTTTTGGTGCTATGAACCTCTTTGGTCAGAATATTTCCTTTTGTAACATGCTCCTTCTTTTGTACGTCCAGTAATTTTAAACATGTATGTATTTGATTCTAACAGCTATATAGTGACAGGAAATTTAAAAATTGCTGATTTTTGATTCTGTAATTATGAATAGCACTATTACATGTGTTTCCTTTCTGCAGTGAAAATTTAAAAGTCTATAGTGAATAAAATAAATATCTCAGTGGAAAGCAGAGAGAGCTGTTACAAATCATCTCTTTACAGAAATCTACTGCCTTCAGCATCTGCAATTGTCACCGTGCACTACAGTGAAACACAAGCACTCCACAACATAAAACAATAATAACAGACATTTGCAAGAGCTTTTTAAAACACAGTTTCCCCCACCTCCTTTCAACACTAACACAACACAGAATATAGTAAGGTGCACCTTTCTGACAAGGTGCACTCAAAATTCTCTAAAATGCTTGCAGTTTGCTTCTGACACAAGAGCCCCTGCTGTAAGAAGCCCCATGAGACTCAGACATGCCCTGGGGCTTGGCCATCTCAAGCTTATGTGGGTGTTCCCTGGCAGGCAGCCTCAAGAAAAGCCTCACAGGGAAACAGTAACTGGGGGTCTAGGTCAGTACTTCTCAAGGAAGTAAAAATTAAGCTTACCAAGAAACAGATAACGTAAATTGCAGACTAGGGTCAGACTCTGCTGTCCTTCAGCAGGACCAGACACTGACAGAATGAGAAATCAGACTTGGCAGTAT
>VZUA01072816.1:435-13166 GCA_013401035.1 Horornis vulcanius
AAATATATAATTGAGCTCTTTCAGTGGTGACTTAGGTCACAAATACTTTTGCTACAAGCTCTGTGGTTTGGGACCACAAGAATTCTTGGCAAACCCCATCCCAGCAAATGTGATTGAGTCACATGCTTTGACATGGATCTTGAAGACAGACCACAGAGAAATTTAGCTTAGAATTTTGAAGACTTATTCAAAATCTGTAAGAGCTATCTGCAAACATGCTCCTAGATATACAGGGTGCAGAAGCATAGGAGAGGCTCATGAATGCTGGGGAGTCTACACTGCCTGGCTGGCCACTACAGCAGCCACAGTCACACTGGCCACTTATTAGGTGAGAGGGAGATGGCTCTTGTCCCCTTGGACCAAAACAACCACTGTCAGTAGACAGAGAACTTCCTTGCAACAAATGGGTGGGGAGCATAGCACCTTACCCATCAAGACTGCCTGCTTCTAGGATCATAGCCAGTAAGCCCTCATTCTGTCCGTAAAAATGAGCATCCTCTCCATGTCCCCAAGAGCACGTCAATCATCTGTGGCTTGAACAGATAGATAGCACGTTCCACCTGATGTTTTGTCCCCATCCCCAGACAGGTGCCTCCAGTGTCTGCTGCCTGCCTTGCTCCTGGCTGAGAGGTGGGACAAGTCCTGGCTGCCAGACACTCTGGTGCTTCTGGCCAACCCTGGCCCTACTGCACTCTGATACAGGCAGAGAAATCACTCCACTGCTGTTGGATACACTCCAATTTCTCTGTGTGGGGGATGGGAAAGGAACTAAATAAAAAATGACAAAGTAATCTCCTGTTTTTACTTTATCTGATTACTGTGTGGAAGGTAAGGTGGAAAGTACCAGACTTTCAAAGCATACTATTGCCTTTCATTTTCTACTTGCAGGGAATTTTTGGATGAATGTGTCAAAGCATCATACTTCCTCTGGGAAATGTTTTAACTAAAAACGCCCCAGTAACCTGAATCTGCTTGCAGAAAAAAAATACTCTGAAATTTACACTTGAAATAAGTTCATTGTACCAAAAGTGTACAGATAAAACAACTTGTGCAGTTCCCACAGATGGAGGATTTAGTGAGCTATCAGACCAGTGCACTCACCTGCGTTCGCTCTTGTTACAGGTGTCAACATCCGAGTTCACCATCCTAATCTAATAGTTATTCCCAAATAGTTAAGCAATGGTAAAATCTCACGAAAAGAGTGGATGCTACAGAATAGATAGATGTTAAATACCAAGGAAGGCCACACGGGGGGGTTGCCTACATTAGGAAATTTTTGCCCAGTGAATGCCAGAATTTTATCTGTCTGTTGCTATGGGGGGAATGGCTGGTAGCACACCCGAAGTCAGGCTGACCACATCAAGGTGTTCAAGGCTGGAGGGTGGGGTGTTATTCCACCCAGCCCAGTAGCACCAAGAACCAAAACAACCCGTGCAGTGTTTCCACCATCTTCCACTTCAGTGAGGGTCAACCTACAACTTAGTTATTCAGGAAACACCAAAGGTAAATTTTAAAGCCCTCTCCAGCCTAGACAATGTCACAATGAATGACCAAAGCCTCTGCCACCTGGCCATCCTCTGAAGGGAAGAAAGAACAGTCAGAGGAGAGCGGGTGGGGAGGATGGAATGACTTGCCTGTGCAGAGGCAGAACCGGTCTCTCGGTGTTCTTTTCCCTGGGCATGCAGCACCCTCCCTCCCTTCTGATGAGGGTTTTAAAGAAGTGAGCTGTGAGGCCTAGGACTGGTGCTTTGGCAAGCCACTAGATGGCAAGATACGGCAAGGATTGAGCATCAGCTGTGCCTTTCTTCCCTGTGAGAGGGACCCCTTCTGCTCCCCTCAAGCCCCTGCTGGAGCCAAGCCTGCAGAACAGTCCTCCTAACTTCACTTGAGTGCATTGGAACTCGGGCACAACACCTCTACACTCAACAGTATTCATTTCCTCTAATTAATTTCCTCTTTCTATTTTTAGGTGATATTTTGGGTGTTCCTTGGTATTGCTTAGTCGTCTTGCTGCGCTAGAAGTCATGGCACTTGTTTTGAGATGCCACTGAACTGAGGCATGGTGGTGATGCGTGAACAGTGCCTGTTCCTTTTAGGGAAGAGCAGGTGCTTCTCTGTAAGACAGGTTGACATGCCACCAGCTGAAAGTGATTTTCATTGATTAAAAATAAGCCAAAGCCCTCACAGAGACATATCTTTGATTGCTCAACCTTTTGCTCTGTTTGCTGCAGTGTTATATGTCCAGAGAGAAAATCTCACAAAACTGTTGAAATTTCAGGGCTAAACATCTTTACTCTGAGCAGTTGACAGCACTACCAGCTGAAGTATGATTTTTACTTGCATTTTTAGCCAGAACAACTCTGCTTTGCTTAACTAAAAACCACCAAAACCATTTTACTATATTTATGCATTTTTGAGTCTTTTCTCTAAGTTTATGCTTTTTCATTAATTAGAGGCAGCCAGAGGCCTTATTATCCAAAAAGTTATATTCCAAACAGAAACAGAACAAGATTCTTATTAACAATATCTCTGTTACCTCTGGTCTTTATGGACCCAGAAGGAACTCCCTACAAGGATGAGAGTTGTCCCCTACCCCATCCCTGCCTTGAGTCCTGGATGTGCCTGGCCAAATGAAGCCAAGGAAGGGAGCTGAACATCTCTTGTTTTGGTGACTCTCCAATTGCCACAGGTTCCAATCTCTCCTTGCAACCTGTTAATAGGCTGCCTTGTCTGCAAGGCTTGCTTCTACTTGGCTGTCCCAGACCAAATGTTAAACTAATTGACATCTTTAGACTTTCTAAAAATAACATGTTTCGTTTGAATTTTATTCCTCTGCATTTTCTACTCCAAACCAGGTTTGTTTCTGACAGACACAGAATTTCAAAGTATGCTTGTCTCTCCCCAGAGTTTCTTCCTCCTTCAGGAGGCAACTAATCCAACATAAAGTATTGTTTGTCACATGGGATGTAACCAAGGGTCTTAAACATCATCTTCTCCCTGGAGCCCAGCTCTGGTGTGGGATTCATTCCACCCATTGCAGACAACTACAGTGGAATATTGTATCTGACCCAGGCACCAAGAGGCTCCATCAAGACTCACAGGAGAAAGATGAATCATTTCAGAATCTGTGCATATTATAGTTATGTGGCATCGGATGGGTCATCACATCCTCATCATTGGCTGATTCACTCCTTGACTGTGAAGAAAGCCTTCCCGTCCACAGAGTAGGGACCCAGTGCCCTTGCTATGAGCTTCACCAAGAACACAAGTTCCTTTAATCTACTGTCATACACTTACTTTCCATCTTCTGCGAGCCTACTTTTGCTGTAAAAAAGTCTGCCTGGATCAATTAAGGCAGGTCTAAGACTGACATCTGCTCACCTGATCTATGTGTTGGGTCTGACATCCTTTGGGTCTAGATCCAAGACTTAAGATCCTCAACCCATGTTAATGTGTGGGTGTCCTGCTACAGCTATGGACAAAAATCTGAACAGGAAACAAAGCTACTATGAACCACAGCAGAAAGTACCTTTCTCAGCCCTTCAACCACAGAGGATTGGAAGGAACTGAAGATACAGCGCTGATCTCAGGAGCTCAGAGCACCGAGCAGGTAACACAAGAAGTGCAAGAGCTGGCACCCACTGCTCTGTAGTGCAGGTGAACAGAGCTGCTGCCTTCCTCCCTAATATCAAGGTGGCAGCAAAAGGAAATCCAACATTTGTGCATAAAAAATTGCAGGCCAGGCCATAGGTGTCCTCTGATCCCTGTGGCATCTGAAGCAAGATACCAGATTTCTCGGTAAACAAGGAAAAGTAGGGTGCTGCCTTCCCCTTCAGGGTGGGTCATTACAGGGTCTGACATTAGTTTTCATACCAAATGAAATGAATATAAAGGTTAGTGGTGGCAAGAGGTTGAGTCCCTGTTTTTTCTTCTGCGGCACAGAAAAAAAAATTATTCTGCTTGTTCCAGCCATTTTCTGGGATAAGCACCTTCTGAGGGCTCTTCATAAATCAACCAGAGGGAAGAAAATTAATAATAATAAAAAAAAGTATTTTCATAGTTTCATATTTGTCTAAGCAGAGAGCATGTGAGGATTGCAGACATACCACTCAGGCTGTTGCATCTAGAATTAACCTCTTTCCATCATGGAAGAGAACAATTCCCGTAGAATATATGGGGGCAAGAATGTTAAATTCTGTGGCAATGATTTACTGTGAGACCAGTTCTGTTAAATTCACTGAAAGACAACAATTAGAAACCCTCACCCATCACTAAAAGAGTAAAGGAAAACTTAAGACTAAATCCTGAACTACTACTTCTCCCCTTCTTCCTTAGCTAAAGACAGGGATGCTGGAAGAACCACTGAAGAGTGATGCCCATGAAGTCAGGAGAATATCAGGTCATCCATTTAGGATAATGTCTCTTGAATGAATTGCAGAAATTAAGGAGGATAGGCAAGGGAGGTTTTACTCAAGTTTCACCCAGCAGATCAGTGCAAGCATGGAAAGAACAGTTGTGTTAATTTAACACAACCTGGCTTTGGTGTGGGCAGAGAAAAAGCCATAGAGGCTGCTTCTGAGAGAGATGCTCCTTGAAACTTCTCCTGTGTCCAGCAGAGCCAATCTCTGAAGGCTCTGATGATGGACATACTGGCTGGCCCAATCACAGAAGTTAGTAGCGCCTCTGTGATGACATATTTAAGAATGAGGAAAGGGCACGCAAACCCTCTTTCTTCCTCCGAGGGGTGGGGAGGCGGCCGGGAGGCCTCTGGCGCAGCTGGCAGGGAGCCCATCCCGGCACAGCCGGCTGGGAGCCACCCCAGTGTCAGGAGTGGCCGTGTTGCCAGGGCCACTCTGCTGGGGCAGCTCGGCTGGGACTGCATGTCTGGGGTGGCATGGCCAAGATTGTGCTGCCACTGCCATCTTGGCAAGACTCGTGATGAACTTTATTTATTTGGCTGCTTTTAAGCAGCTGTGCTGTGCATGGAAAGGCAAGGGCAGCTGGCACGGCCTGCGCGGGCATGGCAAGTAATTCCCTGATGCAGAGCCTGGATGAGATCAACCTTTCAGTACTGCAGAACTCTATAAAAACTTTTCAATTGGTATAACTTGAGAACAAATGCACCTAAAGACACCAATTCTCTCCCAAGTCAGAGAAAAAATGAAGACGTGAAGAGACCAACATGGCAATACTAAGGGCAGTGAAAAGGAGGGAGGGGGAGGAGGAGTGCTCTGAACATTGGAGCTGAAATTCTTCTGCAAGCCGTGGTGAGGACTATAATACAACAGACTGTTTCCCTGTAATTCATGAAGTGTGTGGGGGGATGTAGAGGTCTACCTGCAGCCTATGAGAATTAGGTGCTCGCACTAGAGTGGGTGGATGTTGAGAGGCTGTGATCGGTGAGAAACTTGAATAGAGAGAGAAGACTCTTGCTTCCAATGACAGAGGAAGAGAGCCCTTGTTTCCATACTAGAACAGCTCATCCAAAAAGACTACAATCCATGAACTAAATGACCCATGTGAACAGTTGTGGGAAGATTGTTTTGTCCTTGGGAGGGACTCACACTGCAGCAGGTCAGGTGGGACTGCTACTGATGAAAATTAGAACCATATTGGAGAAGTACACAGAGATCTGTCTCCTATGGGAAATACCCCACAGCATACCAGAAGAGACTCCTCTCCCTAATCAAACTGAAGAAAGATTTTTAGAAGTGACAGACCAGCTAACACCCCCATGTTTTGTCTCCCTGCACTGTTGGTAAGAAAGAAAGAAAGGCTGGAGGGCAGGGGAGAAAAGTGTTCTAAAGGTTTATGTCAGTTCTCATTATCCTCTTTTATTCTATTAATAAATTTTTCTTTATACCTTTAAGATTTGAGCCTGTTTTGCCCTTAAAGTGCTTTCTCCTAATCCTTATCTCATTCCATGAGTCTTTTAGATTTTTTATTTCCCCTTCTTCTGCTCAAATATAGCAGAGGAGAATGAGTGAATGGTTTTTTGTGGGTGCCTAGCTTCTAAGCAGTATCAAGCCCCCACAGCAGCCAACCCTGTGTTTGGCAGTGTGCACCTGGGATCTGAGCTGAGGAGAACTGCAGTGTGGAAATTTCGCCACTGCATTTACTATTCTAACCCTTATAAAATGCCTTACCCAAAGGACTGTCCCAGCAAGCACAGCTTTCCAGAGCCAGAATAAACAGTTATTGTACATGAATATCACTTGTGTCCCAAGGAAAAGAAAACAAACATGACCTATTGCAGGCTTCCAGAGAACTGTAATTTGCCCAGATCTGGGGAAGGGAGACTATTTAAAACCAATCCTGAACTTTTTAACGAGATATCTAAAACCAATCTCCCTAGAATTCTCACTTTTTTTTTTTCTTTTGCTAGCTGCTGTTTTATCCATAAAAAGCTGTACCTTTGCTTACTAGTTGCACAGGGTTAGATTTTCTTTACATTTTAATAATTTTTGTTTTGGCATTCTGAAGTAGAAGACACACTCTCCAGCAGATTAGTGTGTTACTTAAATACAGATATTTTGTTTTTAAAATTGTGTTATTATCATTATTACTCCCAGCATCAATTGAATGCCATGACTATACCAACCATTCCATTATAGTTACCATGGAGAAAATTGCATATACTGAGAGGCTATTTTGACCTTGGAGTATTTTTCTTTCTTACAGAGCTTCAGTCATTGGTGAGGGAAACCAGGACATCTGCTTTCCCAAAGAAAAACAGTGGCAGACAGTCAGAAACCTTCATTTAGAGATGACCTTTGCAAGCTAAAAATACTCCTCATCCCCCATCCACACATTGCATTTGGGCCCCCTTAGTTAATGCCTGCTGGTTGTTAGAAAGCAAAAGCAGCAGTGTTTTATGGGGCCACCTCAGGCAGTGTCCCTGAGTTCAAGGACAGGTAAAGCTCACATGAAGACTCGGAAGCTCTCATTAGGTTATCTGATCTGGCATACAGCTCTTGTGCAAGTTTTGATTTATTCCAAACCCACACGGGGTCACAAAACCCACAGAAGCGAGAGAAGGTGACTACATTGACAATACACAATGGGCAGCCTTAGAGCAGATGGGAGCAATTTGCCCCTGGCAAGTCTTCCAAAAAAACCCAGATCTAAAGGACGAAGATGATGACTGCGTTGTGGCCCTCTCCAGAGCGGAAAGTCTATGATAAGGGGAAATAAACAATCTTAGTTTCTTCTGAGACTGTCCAAAGCTTGCAAGACTTTTTGGAATAATGAGCAGGCACAACACATCTTTTCAGATGCGAAACAGAGGGTTTAATGTCCTTCCTTAAAAAAAAAAAAAAAAAAAATCCTACCATGTCATCTTGTTTTCCCTGAATTTATTGCAAATGCAGTTTTGTTCCTGGCAGAAGGTTATGTATGTAGTGGATGAAGGACTATTTGACACACATACAGCAAAACCCCACAATTTTAGTAGACACATAGGTGTCTGTATCACTTCATATATTCTTTGCTATGTCTAGGCCTCAGGCTCAGTCTCTGTCAATAGCCACAGGAAGAGATGGGAGGTGCAGAAGGGCCCCACCAGGGCAGGAAGAGGTCAACATGGGCATAGCCAGGTCACAGCCACCTGTCAACTTCTGGAATTCTGTTTGGACTGTCAGTGTGCCAAACTGGCTCCAACCACTTTTGGAGGGGGAAGAAAAGGTTTAAAATGTATCAGATGTATGAAAACAGTTATTTTATCTAGAGAAACACAAAAGGTGTTTGACAGGTCTGTTCAGTAGTTTATGCTGTGGCTCAGGTCAGTGGTACGTACCTGTAATATTAAATTCAGTCATCTTAAATGATCCCTTTACTTTTTTTTCCATAGGAAAGCTTTACAGAGTTTGTCTCCTCCCAAATTTCCCTAAAATGTTGACAGAAATGCTCAGAAAAAAATGATCCAATGAAAAATACCTTTTTTTTTGCCAGATAGGCAGTTTGACTTAAAAAGAACAAAACACATTTCTGCATGACTGTAAAAATTTATTTCCTCCATGTCTGAATAGGTGGTTTATTCCTTCATTTGAAAATGCAGGTTTAATTCATGTGCGGCTTGCTTTGACACCTACTAGAAATCAGCTAGCCTGTTGCTTCATAAGTGTTGTCTTGATTAAGAAATGACAGGATGAGTTAAATAGGCCTTTTCTGACAGGTAAAGAAATCTGCCATCTTTGTGCTGCCATCACTGTAAAATTGTTGTCTAACTCCATGATGATTCATATTCCTTAAGAAAGAGAAGACAAAGGCGGGAAGCTCCTACAGCCTGCTTGCAGGTTACTCATTTCCTGACCCTCTGCCAAGGCACAATGCCCACCGCCCCCAGGCTCCCATATAACTCCTGAGGACTCTGCATATCCATGCCCTCCTCTTCTCCAGGAGAGAGAAGGACACAGGAAGACATGGGCCTCTGAAACACGGACACAGAACACTCAGAGCAGTGAAAGTCACTGAAAACCACATCCTGAACATCAAAATAGATGAGTGCTGTCCAGTCACCGGATGTGGGATACACCCATGGAAAAATTTATGTTGAGGCTATGCTCATTCAGTCCACCCAAGGAGACCAAATTCAAATTACATGCATAAACTTTTCATTTTACAATTTCATACCTTCCATTTACACAAGCAGATAATGCTGTTTTCCCTGTTATTCATCCTGTTACCTGGGCAACATATTTCTTTTAGGATTTCCTTTCCTCTTTTAAATTCAAGGGCAGATGATGCTTCCTCTGGTCAGGTCTTTTCCATTCTTCATGGAATGAAGAAAGGAAAAGACATTTTGAACCATTCTTCGTGGTTCAAAAGTCAATGCAGAAGAGGAATTCCCAAACTCTTTTCCTGTGTTTTGCTTGCTGCCAATTTCTCAGCAGAATCTTTGTTGCCTATTCCTATCAGGCTTGCCAATAAAGTAACCAAAATCATGGTTCATCCACTTGGAAAAAACATTGCCTTTCCTGTTGCCCTCCATGAACTACTTTGCAACAGCACCCTGAGGGCAGCAGACTTCCTCTTCAGCTTCCAAAACCATATTTTGGGCCCCACAGAATATGTTGTGGCATCACTGGACAAATTCTGGTTCAAGCAAGTTTAGTTTAGGAAACTAAATAAGTTGCAGCCAAAAGTAAATGGATTTGATTTCTACCTAACTCCCAGGCTTGGATATTTTGAGCACAATTGTCAGGAAGTTCCCACTTCCCAGGCAATTTAGGTACTCACACATTTTTGGAAATACAAGTGAGTTTTGCCTTTAAAACACTGAGTGCTTTAAATAGGATATAGAAGAGGGGATCTCCTTGCTGATTTTGCTCAGCTGTAGCACTGCACCAGGTAGATGTTTTCTATATAAGGAAAAAAGTTCCAGTTTCACCTTAGGACTTTTAAGGGAAAAAGCACTAGAAGTTTCTTTGCTCTCCTGGCAGTAATTGGCTCAATGACAAGACAAAACCACTGATAGGTCTCTTTACCTGTTCCTCAGAAATGTAGCTATTCTCTATTGGGCTGTTTAGCTAAAAACCCACCTAAATCGTTCAATACTTAAGGGGGAGCACAAGGCTTCTCAGTGCTTCTTGGGGTGTCTAGTCAGGTGTCAGATGCTTCTCTGGCACCTGCACACAGCTTTTATTCTTTTGTTCTTTTGTTTCTGTATTGTTATTTTCTGCTTTTATTAAAACCTTTTCTTTACAAAACATATCCAAGGAGCCGCCTCGCTATTATTAAGCCACTCTGGGAGGCTGCAGGTCAACCCTCAGATCTGATAAAACTTCAGGGGGTTTATAACACTCTGGCCATGTGTAAGACTGTATCACTCAGCTTCAGACTAGGTCAGCCAAGAAATGCTACCCATATAATGAATTATTTTTGGCCTTAAATTGATGCCAGCTGGCAAACTAGGAGCTGTGGAGAACTAGCAGGGGTTTTGCCAAATATGTTAACGTAAATAGAAATGAAGAATTTTTCCTAGACTCTACTAATTCAGGAAAAAAGAGAATATAAAGGCTTGCAGAACATTAGAAAATTTTGATATGTGAATTTTGTTTAGTTTTAGTGAGGCTTTTCTATTTTCTTGAAGAACACTGCATCCCAGTTTCACATGCTTTGTTGGTTATCTTTACTGGCACTCGGATGGCCTCTTATCATGTCAGAATGGCAGATTACACATGAGGCAGCCCAAGTGTGAATTCCTATAAAAAGAATGACTATTTTTGTGGTTCTTCAAGATGGAACATACCCCTGATCTCATCTGAACATCACACAATATTTTAGTAACTTAAATATCTCAGGTCAACATATAGAAATATGTTGCTAATAGACGAGAAAATACTCCTGGGTAGCTGAGTTGAAGCAAGGACAAATAAATCATAGAACAGCTTGGGTTGGAAGAGACCTTATAGATAATCTTGTTCCAACCTCTCTGCCATGGGCACTGATACCTTCCAGCAGCTCAGGTTGCTCAGGGCCCCAACCAACCTGGCCTTGAACCCTTCCAGGGATGGGACGTCCACAACCTGTTCCAGAATTTTACTGCCCTCACAGTAAAGAATTTCTTCCTAATATCTAATCCAAACCTACCCTCTTACAGTTTGAAGCCTATATCCCTTGTATTATCACTACCTGCCATTGTAAAAGGGCCATCTCCATAATTCTTGCAGGCTCACTTTCAGGTACTGAAAGGCCACAATAAGTTTTTCCTGGAGCCACCTCTTCTCCAGGCTGAATAACCCCAATTCTCTCAGCCTTTCCTCATAGGAGAGGTGCTCCATCCCTTTAATTGTCTTGGTGTCCCCTTATCTGGACTTGCTCCAGCAGGCACATATTGTACCTGTGCTGGGACTGCAGAGCTGGATGCAGTGTTCCAGGCCAGGTCTCACCAGAGCAGGGCAGAAGGCCAGAATCCTCTCCCTCCCCTGCTGGCCATGCTGCTTTGGATGCAGCTCAGGACATGTCTGGCTTTCTGGGCCACCAAGTGCTCATTGCCAGCTCATATCTAGCCTCTCATCCACCAGCATCCCTACGTCCTTCTCGGCAGGGCTGGTCTCCATCTGTTTATCCCCTGTTTTGATGCCAGGGGTTGCCCCAACACAGATGCAGCACTTTGCACTTGGTCTTATTAAACCTCTTCTATGCTGCAGCTGATAAGAAAGGGACAGTAACAAATCTGGAGTCAGTATGGGGACCCTGGCATTCTATTGCTAACCTGCTGCANAAATTAGATGCTGATGTCCTTTGGGAATATGGATGTAGAACAACTTCCTGGACAGAAAATAATAGAATAGTACAGTTCAGCTGGAAGGCATCTACAATGATCATCTAGTCCAGCTACCTGACAAATTTAGGGCTCATTGAAAATAAAAGCATGATGTTAAGGACATTTCCCCAAATGCCTCAAACACTGCCAGGTTTGGGCCATTGACCTCCACTCTACGGAACCTGTTGCAGGGTTTGACCTCTTTCCTCAGTAAAGCAGTACTTCCTGTCTACCTCTCCCCTGGAGAGCTTTCAACCACTGTCCTGTGGCTGGATATAAAGGAGAAGCAATCAGCACCCTTCTCTCCCCTTCCTCTCCTCTGGGAGGTGTAGAGAGCTATGAGGTCCCCTCTCAGCCTCCTTTCCTCCAAACTAGATAAAAACAAAAGTCCTAGCTGCTCCTCACAGGATATACCTTCCAGCCCTTCCACCAGTTTTGTTGCCTCCTCGGATGCATTCAAGTTGACAAACACCCTTCTTAAACTGTGGAGCCCAGAACTGCACACAGAACTCCAGGTAAGGCTGAATACAGTAGGACAATCAACTCTTTTTACTGACTGTGTTTGATGCACCTGAGGATGGGGTTTGCTCTCTTGGCTGCCTGGACACAATGCTGGCTCATATTCAGCTGGCTGCAAACCAGCACCCCCAGATCTCCTTCTGCAGGGCTGCCCTCCAGCCAGCCCTCTGCCCACTTACACTTGCGCCTCCATTCCAGCTGCAGAATCTGGAATTTGGAATTGTTAAATTTCATCCCATTAATCATTGCCCAATGCTCCAATCTATCTAGATCCTCTGCAATGCCTCTTCTCCCTTGAGAGAGTCAATGGCATTTTCCAGTTTTGTGTCACCAGCAGAGTTGCTATTGGTTCATTCAGCTCCTGCATCCAGACCATTGATGAGTACAATAAAGAATCCAGATCACTGATAAATACCATAAAGAGAACTGGGCCTAGAACTGAGCCTTGAGGAACACTGCTGTGACTAGTGACTAGCCAGCTGTAGTGCCATTTGTAGTAGCCCTCTGAACCTTGCTAAACCAGATCTTTGCCCAACACATCACCTGCTCATCTTACAGCTGGACAGCATGTCCAAAAGGGTGTCATGAGGGACAGTTTCAAAAGCCTTACTAAAATCTTTAAAAATTACCTCTGCTGCTTTTGCTTTATCTCCTAGGTGAGTAACTTCACAGAAAGATGCCTAATTAGTTCAGCAGGACTTACCCTTTGCAAACTCATGTTGACTGTGCCTGATGATTGCATTGTTCTTTAAATGACTTTCCATAGTATGCAGTATGGTCTGCTCCATAATTTTTCCAGGTACTAGTTTTTTCCAGGTCTGCACTTTCCTAAGTCTTCCCTCACATCCTTTTTTTGAAATTGGAATAACACTGTCTAGCTTCCAGTCAGAGGGGACCTCCCTGAAACAGGAAGGTTCCAAATAATTTTGAGGAGCCAGCCGAGTAA
>VZUA01072819.1:9380-22494 GCA_013401035.1 Horornis vulcanius
AAAAAAAAAAAAAAAAAAAGTTACGTTATTCTTTGCAGCTTATTATCTGAAAAACAGACATAACAGTGTCAGGAGCCTGTGTGATAAAGAGATGGAGCTAAATAAAGAGAACAATAAATATTGCTGAGATTAGGCTGTTGGGCAAAGAGCTGAATGCAGTTGAAAATCCAGCAAATCAGTTCAGGAAGATGAAGTTCATTGAGAGCAGGCATCAGAAAACTCTGTTTCAGCCACAACAAAAACTGAAAAGAAAACACAGAGATGGCCACAGCAGGTGTACTTTATACTTCCAGCTCTTATGAAACCTGCCAGGGAGCAGTATTGACATGTAGCAGCAGAGCATTTGAGTAGAAAAGGAACACAAAGTTTCCTTGGCATTCACATCCAATTTAAGAGAAAAGCACTGCTTGGATACCTAGAAAATATATATATCCTCCAAATATTTCATATGGAGCTTGTGTGCTAATCAAGAGGCATTCAAGGAAGAAACCAGTAAACAGCAGGCTTGAGCAAATTCTTTCCCAGCTCCCAAGCAGGAAATATTTTTAATCACAAGACATAAAGCATCCATTGGAGTAACCCCTGATCAGTCTCTTGCTGTCATGTGAGTTGTTTCAGTGACTTCAGTGGAGCTATTTAAGGTAAGCATGTGCCTAAGTGCTTGGCAGGGTTGAACCATAAAGAGGGTACCCTATTTTAGCAAAGATACTGACAAAAACTGCCCTCATTTGCACCTTAACTCCCATTTCATAGTTCTGTCCTTTAAGAAAACATTAATTCACTCAGAATAGGAAAGGAGTCATAGACCCAAAGTGCACCAAAACAGAGGAAGAGTGTTTTCCCTGCAGAGATTTCAGCAACACGCAACGACCTCCAACAACTTTAATTAAAGAGAAAATGCATACAGAAGGGAACAGTACAAAGCTAGAGCTGATAATTTAGTTCAGCATCAAAAATCAGCAAAGCAGTGCGCTTCATGAAAAGCAACTGTCAGTCCTTGGCCAACAACTACAAAACATGCTGTGATGCACTGAAATATTAGGGGGAAAAAAGGAAAACTTTTCCTGACTTCTTCAAACTGGGCAGAGGGTTCATATTCCTTTTAACTACCTGAGGGAATTAGTTAATGAGGAAAAAAACCCACCATAAGCCCAAAGCCCACTGGGTTGTTAATTGCAGGTATCTGCTTTGCAGCTCACCTGCTGCTTTGGCTGTTTTTATCCAGGACTGCCATCGCTGGCTGCTGCTGACCTCCCCCTGTGGAACCACTGCACACACTTGCAGGGACCTCAAGGTGCTGCAGCCCCGTGTGCCACTCACCTGAGCTGCCTTTCCAGTGGTTAATCCAGGGCAAGTGATTAACAGAGAGCAGCCACCTTCCCTTTCCCATGAGGCGCAAGAAGACAGAATTTCTATCTCCATTAACAGGCACTGCCCAGGCTCTCCAGGGAATGGGCACAGCCCCAAGGCTGCCAGAGCTCAGGAGCAACTGGACAACACTCCTGGGCAAAGGGTGGGATTGTTGGGGTGGCCTGGGGTCAGGTTCAGTGATTCCTGGGGCACATTCCAGCTCAGGAGATTCAGTGATCCTAGGAGCGGGCACAGGGCTAAATTGACTTTTCTGACACAGGGTGTCTGCCCCTCCAGCTGCTTCTTGCATTGGTTTCACCTCAGTCCTCTTTAAAGATAGCTTTGTGGACTTCTCACTTTCCCCCCAGAGGGATGGAAAGGCTGGAGCTGGGTGAGGGACACCGTGGGAGTTTATCTTGGCCACTCCCTTTCTGGTCTTGTCGGGTGCCAGTCACAAAAAGCCATGGCACCAGCGAGTCTGGCTTCCCTTCATCTGTAAATGTCTGTTTTTCACCTTGGGCAAACATGTCATTCAAGAGAGGTGTAGGCCATGCAAATGTAGATCACTTTGCAGATTTTTCTCTGATTTTCAGGGAAAAATGTGGATTTTTATTCACAAAAGGTACTCTGTATTTACATTTTTTTTTTCCTGAAAACTTCTATATTTTGTGATGATCAGGACGTAGGGGTCTGCCTGGGGTGCATAAAAGTCACACAAATTTAAAGCGGGAAGGGACAACAACTTTGCTGCTCTGGTCCTGTGCAGAGGCTCCTGCAGGAGGACTGGGGGTGTTTGCTTGTGTAGAAGAGCATGGGCAGTGCTAAATTAGAGAATTAAACTGCAAGCATCCAGGTTGGCCAAACTAACTCTCCTTAGTGCCTGAAGGTTCCTGTTGAATTCAAGGCATGTTTTCTTGCTGGCTCAGTGGAGATACCCTTTCCAGGCATTAATGTAACTGATAGCATCACTTGAGTGGTGTCAGCTGGAGTGATATTTCTCTTTCCTTCACCTAATGGAGACTGAAAGGGCTCTGAATTCTGGATTTAGTTGTGTGAAAGTATGGGGTATTTAGGAAGGAAAAGGAAGATCAGATGCAGGAATCGAGCCCACAATGAAATCAACACAGTGTAATTTAAAGATCAGTCACACCGGGTTGGAGCCTGCTGGGAGCAGACCTGTCTAGTCTAGGCTAAAGCAGGAATAAGTTTGAAGGAACACTGTAAAAAAACCCCAAGGCTGCAGCTGGGACCTTTACCTGTACTATGACAATGCTTAACTGCAGAGATACAGGAGTAAAACCTTCTAGTGTAAGCTGGATTTGATAGTTTTTCCTCCAACAGTGTTTAAAGTATTGAAAATACTGATTTGAAAATAGAGACCTCTTGATTGCAGACAAGTAGACAGAGAGACCTATTGAGAATTACAGCAGGTAACCACACTGACAAGACTTGCTGCAGTCTGTTTTATTTACAATGCATGGTAAATTTTTTTTATTTGAATGTCTCCCTCCCATACAAAGTGTGATTGAAATACTTGGCTGAAACTGAACCACCAATAAAGTCGTGGGAGTATTTGTTTCACCTTTTAATCTACATGTTTTTAATCCATTAGAGGTTACAAATTTAAACATCAAAGAAATACTTTGATTTCTTTGGAATAACCCTCCAAACTCTAGCTAAATTTCAATTTTTGGTTCTAGTCCCAAGAAATTTAGTTGCAGCTTCACCAGTGTAAGGATCCCAAATAGATCTCACTGATTGCAACCTCACTTCCCTGGTCATCACTGTAATCTCAGGGAAAGTCTTCTGGCTGTTAGTGTGACATCTGTAGTAGTACAACTGCTTTTCTTGTTGAAGTGTGTTTCATCTAAACTGTATCATTTAGCAAATAAAAACCATTTAGTGAGATACAGTAGACGGATGCTGAAATTGGCCTATTAAAGATGCTTTAACAAATGGAGTAATGAAATTCTCTGCAGCTGAGACACCACACTTAGTATGACTCAGAATAGATAAAGTAAATAGTGACTAAGAGTAACAGCACTTTATAGAACATAATTATCATTTAAGTGAGGTGCTTTGCAGATGTGAGGAATTTCTGCAATACACTTTCTGCTAGCATTAAAGGTAGTTTTCTCTCAGTAGTGACTCAATGTGGAGCAATTTGTTTCATAACTGGAGAGTTTAAAACGTAGTTTGGAGGTTTGCTGAAATGTCTCAGGCTCTTCATTTTGTGATGCTTTGAAATAGGCTGTGTATTTATGAATGGTTTTCCCCTGAGCCTTTATTAACTAACAACCACAAGTCCCCCACATCTTCCAATACAAACTCCTGTGAGTAGTAGATTTTCTTGTTGCCTGTGCAATATTTTCATGTGCTGTGAGAAGCTTTACAGACAGAGACTTTAGTAAAATTCTGGCCAAATAATACACCATATGATTTAAGATTTCTAGTGCAGAGTGGAGCTACCCTTTTTGTAAATTAAATATAACAGTAGGATGAGTGTACTGGGTTACAAATACGTCATGAAGATGTGCCCATTCCCACTGTGATATAAACATGAGCTCCACAGCCCTGTAGCCTCCTCACCTTGCTAGTATCTCTTTCAGAAATGTGGAGACTGTTTGCAATTCTGTATGAACCAGGCTTTGCTTTCCAGAATAAAATCGGTTCTAATTTAGGTTTGATACACATTCAGATCAGTGACTCTGGAGTTATCCTCATGTATCAGCAACTCTGTTTGTCTGTGCATAACAGGCAGCTGAAGGTTAAAAGAAAGGTTGTGCCTGGTCCATGCAGTCAGGATCCAAAGCCAAATGAAGTGAGATTCCTCACGAGCTGTTCTTTACAGCCCCTGAAGTCATCATTTTCTCCTGGGCAGGAGTAATATTTCCAGGTAGGGCTCTGGCAGGACAAACCTCCCCAGATGAGGTGGAAGAGGCTGGCACAAAGAAATGATTAGGATCATTCCTTCCTGCTCTCTTAGGATGTGTTCTGAGATCCATGAGTCCTGCCCCATTTTTCAGCAGGTGACTTATTTGATTAATTACTTTGCTGTGATACATGTTATCCATGAGCAGTTAAAGTCCTTTCCACTTCATCACAAAGCATTTTATTTTGCTAGATATTGTTTTTTATTTAATACACTATCTATTCAGCAGCTGATTGCTGAGTCTACAAGGTTTTTATAAGTGTTGCTGTATGTTCTAGGAGTCTCTATGGTTATTGTAAGGTTTAATGCTCGCAGTGCTTCTGAAACAAGGGGCTTTTCAGTGTCCATATTATTTTATCATATCAGTAATGAGCTATTACATGAATATGAAACAAGTTTTATGTGACATAGCAGAGAAACAGTATTAATTTTCCATACCATTACATTCTCATTTTGAATTAGCAAAGGTGTGACTGAGGACCATTTCTAAAACACATTGTGCAGCATATTGCTGCATGAGGAATGTCTGACAAGGACTTGCTACAGTTAAAAAGAGGGTAATGGAACTCTGCTTTTAGATGAAAATCCCACCTATGATGCTGCACAGGGGAGGCTGACCATGCTGTTTAGCAGTGCCCCCCTGCACCTTTGATTTAATTTCTCTCAGGCTGAACCCCACAGTAAGGTCACTCACAGATCTTCCCTTACCCCTGGTTTCTCCTGCAACAGATTTTGTTTCGTCCTTCTGCCTGCAGCACATCTTGCTTGTGGCTTTCCACCTGGAAAGGGCTTCCATGGCTTGCACAGGAGTGTTCCAGGTGGAGATTAGATTTAGAGCCAGGCAAAATTTTTTTGAGGGCTTTAAGTTATTCACACGCAGGCATTGGAGCCATCCCAAAACTCCTCGCTGAGCGGTTAAAATCAAATCTGCTGAATAAAGTATTTCAGGCTAAATCCAATTGTGGGCTTGGGCTATCAGCACGTGAGGAGAGAAGAAGGCACTTGAGGAGGAGGGCAGGGGCTGCCCCACTGTGCAGGCTCCCAGGGGAGCATCCTTCAGCCCACACTCCCCACGGCTCCCGGTGCTGCTCTGCAGAGACCCACAAACCCCACCACAGCCTCCCCTCATTCCCAGTTTGCTTTGCCCTCTACCTCCAGCTGTGTCCCAGCTCAGTGTTGGCACAGCTGATTTCCCTTCCACACCTCAGTACTTTTTACATTTGTCTTCCATGAATTAATTCCATTTTCTCTATTTCAGTCTGTTCCTCCGATTTATCAAGATCGCTTTTCTAAGCCTGTCCCTGAGAGGCTTCCCAGCCTCTTGTCAGCTGCATGTTCAGCAGTGGCTTCTCTTTTCTAATTACTCACTGTGTAAAAAGCAGTACCATTGCCACTGATAAAGCACAGCAATCATTCCTTTGCAGCCTGCAGAGTTTAACCAGTGATGCACTTCTGCCCTAGAAGGCTATAAATGGGCTTAAAAATCTTCAGAAGCTGTATAATTATTTATTTAAATTTAGCAGTTTTATCAATTCCTGTGGAATCCAATTGATTTCATCCCAGGGAAAACCCAGGTGAGTGAAGAATGCAGCCTCTTTGATAAATTAGTAATTGAATGTAATGAATTCTTAATTGTGGCTCTTGTTCTGCATTTGGTGACACAAGGTGCAGAGACCCCAATTAATTCCTTGCCACCCCCATTTCATTCAATGAGCAGTTTCCACACCAAATACGAGGTTTTTATAAATCTAGTAGAGGAATAATATTAGATAAACTGTTTGTCCTTTTAGTTCTTAGAGTGAACTATGTATTTGTAGTGTCTGAGACTTCCTGAAGTTACTTCAGGGTTTTTTGTAACATACTTTTTTCAGCAAAAAACTCTCTTGTATTCCACAAGTATGAGTTCCACTACATGTGTTCTACCACTGTTGTGTAAAGACGTGCATTCATCCATCTCCAAACTATGGACTAAAATCATCATCAAAATTATAGATCAGATATTTATGTGACACAAATTATCTGTGAAAAAAAAAAATCCTGAAAATTGAGTCTTGACTGGTGTGTGGAACAGTAAATGGAAGTCATCCACAACACACACACAAAAAAAAAAATGGTTTAAACCAGTTTAAACCCAGAGAAGCCTTGTCCATGTTACAGGAGAAATCAGCCAAAAGCACTCTGCTGTTTCATTCCATTCCAACATCCCTGCTTGTTTTGCAGTTCCCATTTCCTGCAGCTGCACACATCACTTGTACTCATGATCCTGATATTACCTTCTTATTGCCCTAATGGGGAGAACTCAATGTATTTTCTGGAAGATGGGATTGCAAACAGCACTGCACAAATGATCTCTCCTTCTCTCATCCTGCCTCAGGTACCTGGTGCTCCACTGGCCAGGTGAGCAGCCAAAGCTGCTGCTCAGTGTCATCTCCTTGCCTTAGCAAGTGGCATTTCTCCTAAGTGTCCTTGATCTTGCCAGAGCATTTTTAAGTAGAACTACCTCCTTCCTAAGATTCTCCTATTTTTTTTTCCCTCTGAATTATTTTAAAGCAAGATATTCTCTAAAAGGATTTATAACTTACGATTAGAAATCCTCTTCGTTGCTTTTTAGCCCTTTAGGATCTTGTCAGGATTACTAACGGGATTTTTATCACCAGGGAAAGATGGCTTCAGACATTATATCTTAAAAAAATAAATCTGAAGCATAGACTGCCAATGAAGCAGCCAACACATTTATATTCACTCCAGAACAGCTTGTCTTGTAAACCAGAGGATTCTTTAGCAAGGTGTTTTAATTTTTTATGTGTCAGAGTAAAGCAGATTTCTGGCTGAGGAAAACCATCTGTAGAGATGACAGCTTGGCCATCCTGCTTTCCCAGTCTGTAACCTGTATCTGCCATGCAGTTTTAGCCATGTTTTCACCATGTTTTGCTGCAGCTGCATTCCTCATTCTGGTCCCATACTTAAATATATTCTTAAGTCCAGGTCTGCTCAGCTATTCACTCAGGATTACGAGAACGTGCCTAAATAAATCAAGCAGCCCCTCAGGTGTTTTCCTGCATCAAGGCCTCTCTTTTTGTGTATAAAGGAAGAGCCAAGAAGGAATTAGGGACATCAGACCCAAGAAGCTCTGCAGGGTAAAAAGCGGTTCTGCCCAGCATTTATCTCTGGGCACAGAGATGATAGAGGATTTATGGGGTAAAAACTCAGGTAGGCAGGAATGCCAGTGGGAACTGTATCTCTGGCATTATTTAATGGCTTTGCTAAGTGGGTTTGCTTGTCTTAAGGTTGTTCTCCTCCTCCCTAGAGGGAGGGTAATCATCAGGTTTTTGAAGTCACAGCTTTCTGCACGTCCATGACACCAATGGAAGCTGTTCATAATCAGTATTTATGTATGTATTTATGTATTCTTTCTACCTTGTGTATCAAAAGCTGGGGAATGGGAGTCAGACTGGGAAGGAAATGGGCAGGAGAAAGTGTTAGCCTTAGATATTGTCATTAGGTATGAAAGAGCTGAAATCCAAGCAAAAGCAGCTTCCCAAGAGGTTTCCTGATGGCCAGATTCCTTTCACTGTTTGTCAAATGAAGGAAGGAAGAAATGCATTTCCTTTCTGCTCTCTCTAAAACTGTCCTCACGGGGTGTGAAGAGGAGCCCTGTGTCTTCAGTGAGCTCTTTCTGCCCACATTCCTCCCAGTGAGATGAGAAGAGGAACACTGGATTAGTGTCAAAGCAGAGCAGTTTCAGATTGGAGCAGAAGCCCTTAAAGTAGGTGGTAGAAACTCAGAGTTTCTGACAGAGTTTTTCCAAGTCTTTGTTTTGCCCAGGAGGCAGATTCCCATGGCATACCCCCGGGCTCCAGGTTCACTGAGGCTCTGCAAGTTCTTCTTGTAAACTGATCAAAACCATTTTATAAATAATTGTTTTATTTAGGAAAATCCTGCGGGGGTTTTTTTCTGCTGTTTGTTTGTTTTGCTGTGGTAGGGTTTTTTTCTGATCAATAAAAAGCAGAGTTAATTAGTTAAGATGCATGACACTGCAGGGGTTAGTGGGTCACATAAATCTTTTAGAGCAGATAACTCTGGGTGGTTTTATTTGAAAAAAAATTATTTCAAATTCTGTGTCTGGGGAGGTACCATCAAGGCTATTTCAATTTTATATCAACTATAATTATTTAAATGACCTTTAATCTATTACACCTTAAAAAGTCTAGAAGGCTTTCACAGGAATGAAATTCTGTGAGTACAACCTTTCTAGCCACTTACAGGATTATCCTTGGAAAAAGCTGAGTGTTTTGGAAGGACTGGCCTTTCTAAAAACTTCTAGATCTTTTAAGAACAAGTTTGGATTAATTAACAAGTGCAAAATACAGGATTACTTGGGAATGGCAGAAAATCCAAGCAGCAGTAAGCATGATCCATCCAGATCCAAGTGCCAGGGGCTTTGTCAAGCTGTGACCATATGAGAGCTGCATGCTCACTTTCTGTTTACAGCAGTGTTTAAAAAACCCCAACAAACATCTTCATTTTCCTTTCCTTCATTTTCAAGTTTTGTAGAAAAAAACCACCAAACTGAGAAAAAAAAAAACAACAGAAAAAACCCACAAAAAACAACAACAAAAAAACCCACCAAAAAACCCCAACAAACAAACAAACAAAACCAGAAAAAAACTTTCAAAAAACCCACAAAACCAAAAAAAAAACCCAGAAAATGCACCCACCTCACAGCAAAACACTATCAATTTTTAAAGTGATGAGTCCAGTCCCAGAGCTGGTGGCTCTCTGCTATTTCCAGCACGAGGGATCTGTCTGTTTATGTATTTATGGCAGGCCAGGTAGTGATAAATGTTGGGGGGCCATGGGGGCAGCTCGCCTCAGCAGGCACCTCCATCACCAAGACCCTGGAGCAGGATTCTGCTCCCTCTCCTCACCCAGCCCAGGTCACCTCTGTCCCTCCACCAGCTGCATGTTCTGCTTCTGCACCACTAAATTGCATGTCAGGGATCGTGCAACAGGATTAAATGCCTGTGATCTTTGAAAAGAAATCCTTGTCAGGTAACTCTCATTTCCAGCCTTGGCTTTGACCCTTCAGGCTTTAATCAGTTTTCATTTTCAAGCTCATCTTTGAACCCACAAAGGCTCTCTTGCAAAGGTGAGATATTATGTCTAATCACACCATTTCAAGAGGTGGGCTTTAAAATTAAAATATCAGCTATTCAAGTTCATGATAAGGACAGGAAAAGTCATCCTTGAAACAAAAGTTAGCAGGATTTCTTTCTAGCTCTTCTGTGCCATCCCTGAGCTCATGGCACAGCCCTGGGCAGCCCTAAGGGACAGGCACAGGGCACCTCCTGTCCTGAGTCAAATTTCACCAATTCCAGCCTTGGCAGCTCGCCTCGTGCACAGGGTCTGTTTTAGCAGGGGAGCAAACACTTTAATTGCTCAGATTCCAGGCCCTGACCTCAACTAACCTTAATTAATTAATTAGATATCGGCACAAGTCATCAAGCCTGTAGGTGAGGAGGGGAAAAAGCTGTTACTTTGGAGCAAGATCTAGGACCTTCCTATTTGCCTTTGCCAGAGGAAGGAAGGGGGAAAAGTGCTTTGCATTGCTGTTCAGACAAGACCTGGTGCAGCTGGGGTGAGGGAGATGTGAGCAGAACCAGGTGCTGGGGCTGGAGTAGAGAAACCTTCAGGGAGACCTTAGAGCCCCCTCCAGTGCCTAAAGGGGCTCCAGGAGAGCTGGAGAGGGACTGGGACAAGGGCCTGGAGTGACAGGACAAGGGGGAATGGCTTCAAGCTGCCAGAGGGCAGGACTAGGTGGGATTTTTGGGAGGGAATTCTTCCCTGTGAGGGTGCTGAAGCCCTGGCACAGGGTGCTGGGAGAAGCTGTAGCTGCCCCTGGATCCCTGGAATGTCCAAGGCCAGGCTGGATGGGGCTTGGAGCAACCTGGGATAGTGGAAGGTGTCCCTGCCATGGCAGGGGGTGGGACAAGATGGGCTTTAAGGTCCTTTTTAACCTAAACCATTCCATGATAACTTCGGACTCTCCTACAGCACCCATCCTGCAGGAGTTCTTGTGGCTGCTGTCACCCTGGGGTGGCTGCTGACACCTTGGGGTGCTTGATGTCCACTCCTGATCTGCTGAACAGCTGAACTGATCTTTTAGAAACAAAAACCACATCAAGGCAGAAGGGCTGCAGCTGGGGTGAATGTTGGGCACGGTCTCATGCAGGGGTTGGTGTCAGGCTGTCCAACAGACCCCTGGGGGTCATTTCAGGAGGAATTAACCCCAGGTGAAGGATTTTAAGCCCCTCTAGGCAGTATGGACATTGAGGAGGGCAAAGTCCATTCAGAGGGCAGTTCAGCAGAGGGGCTTGACTGGGCAGAAATCCCTTTTCTTGGTTTCAGCCTCTGTCTGAGTTACCCTCCTGGAGCAGCTGCCTCTGCACACGGTGAGATGGATGCCCAGGGGAGGAGGAGAACTTGCAGCAATTCCTGTCATACAGCTTGGGGTGGCTGTAACTCAGCAGGACAGAAGCTTGTTTGTCTGCAGGCTCAGGTTTGGGATATAACAGCTTCCTTTGGGAAGGAAAACACAGCTCCCCTGAATAATTTATGGTTTTTTTTCCTTAATTATGCAATAATAGGAACCCATTCTTTGGTATTGAGATCCCAGATAAAATGCCAACAGTATGTAATATCTCTAAATCTTATTTTCAGGAGTAGTTTAAGGCCAAATTTTCAAGGTTACAAAAGCAACTTAAGATAGAGATAGCAATTTTCAAGACTAGTAATTAAGCCAGGCATCCAATTCCCAGGGAGCTCAACCTCTGTAGGCATTTAAATGTGTCTTTTGGCACCTAATGACCTTGGCATCTTTCTCAAGAGCAGGGAACAGAGGGAGTAGAGATGACTTCCTATGCCTGAATTGCAGTGGAAGTTTTTATTAACCAGGAAATGCAAAAATATCTTTCAGCAGGTTTATTTTGTTAGCTGCTCTCTCATGCTACAGACCAAAAGATGAGGCCCATAAAAAGCTGAAGCAACCACCAATCTTGTTGTTTTGAGGCTGTACAAACAAATACATATAATAAATAATTCCATGTTTTTCTTCTGGTTCATTTAAAATTTCATGTCTGAGCCTATAGTACCAACTTTATGTGGCATCGTTAGAATGCATACACCAAAAATAACTTTACACTATTCGTTTCTTAGAAGTCTGAAATGTGACTAACAAATGCTAAATCTTTTAAGCGTGGTCTTCCCAGCTGTACACCACTACTGCTTGCCTTGGCAGATCCCCAGCGTGGCTGGGAGTCCTCTCTCTGCTTTCTGTCCTCAAAATGTTTTCTGGATCAGAGCATTTGACAAGTAAAGGGTGTGGGAGTGTCACGTTCAACAGCCCTGAATCATTAGGAAGAGGCTGAAGTGGAGTAAATCAGAATTCCTGCTCTGACCAAGCTACTGTTTGCTTTGCTTTGGTTAGCTGAGATCCCGATCCATTTAATGAAAGGTTTCATTTAGATTAATGCTATAAAGTGTTAATTGAGGAGTTCTTTACACAAACAATCCCTTTCTACTGAAATATTGCTTTGGTTTACAGATTTATCTATATATGGGCATATTTTATTTATTTCATAATCAAATTCGTAACTGAAACTATAACAACTAAATAGGAAGTTTTAATAAATAGAAAGTAGTGGAAGAATAGGACAGAAATTCCCATAACCCTGGCGTGAAGTTTATCCAGCATGTGCTAACCATACTCTTCTGTTCTAAACTTCTACCTGATCACTTACAAATAAAATTAAGAAGGCTAATTATTTACAGAAATTATATAGTAAATAATGGTGCACAAAACAAACACTTGTTGAAATGATAACCTGCTTGTGGATGATTCACAAAGAGGGGAAAATGGGGTGCTCTATTTAGGGCAAATTATTCACTACTATGAAGTGATTTGAAGTGAAGTTCTGATTCTTGCCATATATAGAGCTGTGTCGATATTTATTAAACATTTAAAGAAACAGTCATGAGAATATTGCATAGAACAGTTAATGTTTGTTTGTAAGACTCTGGAAATGGCTGCTTAGCAGGAAGGTTTTGCTCAAGAAAATCACCCAGCACTCCAGACTGGTATTACATTTTCTTTACATAAATCTCAGCTCAGAACAGCACTGCCTTGCTAACCTTAACTTGCATGTGGGAGACCAGGGGAAAGAAAATGAAATGACAAAAAATAATTTTTTGCCAGGCTCTTGCTTCAGAAGATAATTTCAAAAAACATCAGCTTCTGCAAAAGGCTTTTATGGTGCCCAGACAAACAGCAGCAGTTCTTGGTACCTGAACTGCCATGTGTGTTACTTGACAGCTGTCAATCAATCACTGTTGAAATTTACTTCTTTGTTGTATGTGTTTTATGGAAAAATAGAGTATTGACACAACCTGAGTGGACTTCATTAGCATAATGACAATGGCAAGGCACTTCTGGAGAGAAAAAGAGCATGAGGGAAATTGGACTTGCCTTCCACCCCAGTGTCTGCATGGAATGGGAGTTTTCCAACCAAAGAATTGAATCTAATTTCCTAAATCTCTACACTGATAGTGGAAATGGGAGAGGGAATGGAGAAGGGATTATTTCAGGTGAGGGGTCATTGCTATTGAGACTGAGCAGGACACTTGGGAGATGCCTGCCTGGCTTCTTGGTTTGAGCACTTCACCTTCTTAAAGCCTGACACAGTCTTGCTGAACATGGTTATGGCTTTTGTCTGTGTTTTATTTTGCTGAGGACACTTGTCTGGATGTATGTGAGATATATATATATATATAGAT
>VZUA01072819.1:27611-39149 GCA_013401035.1 Horornis vulcanius
ATTAATTCATGCTGAACATTAAGCACCTCAGTAGCCCCAAGATGAAATCACTTGGGGAATCCTGACAGGCCATTTTAATGTTAATCACATGCTTACAGCCTTTGCTGTATGAAGGACTTCATTCACCAACACTTCAACAGCAAGCAGCTGAAGAAAGAGGAAATAGGGAAGACAGTAAGGAGTCCCTCCCAGGTAAAAGGTTTTGCACTTCAAAGTTCACTGAAATGGCCACACTTACTGATGCTTACTGATACTATGCCAAGGTGTTGCTATTTCCATTTGGATTTGTCACTGATAAGAGCAAAACCTTGCTCACTCTTCTCTTTATGGTAAGTGGTCAGTCATTGTTGAATTCTAATATTTTAAGTTCATCCAGAAGAGTCCCAGCTGTTTCCCACAAGCAAAATTAAAATACAAATTACCACAAAGACAGAGGAAAAAGTAAGAGCCAGCCTTCTCCTTCGTGGAGTTGGGGCTGTAATCAGTCAAAGACAGTGGAGGAAATTCCCTGAAATTATCTTTCTGTTTAACATAAGGTAGGTGGGAAAATGTGTCCTTCAGCAAGTGACATTACTTATTGATGGTGTTAGAACCGTGGGTTTGAGTTCAGGGCTTTGGTGAGCAAAGGGAAGGAAATTTGGTGGGCCCAGGGCCAGGTTTGATCCTCTTGAAATCACACAAATGGAAATATTTCAGGCACTGTGTGAGATTTGTGCACAAACAGTTGCTTCTGAGAGATTTCTGAATCCTTCAGAGGTTTCAGTGATAGAAGGTGTTTGGGATCTGTTTTGTATCCTCTTGTCTGTCTAATGGGCACTTTGTGGATTTTTCCTGTATGAGCTTTGGATGACAGATTGTCTTCAATTTCAGTGGGACATATTCAGTCCTCGTGACAGTTCCTTGGGGTTTGTTTGGGTCTTTACATAAACATATACATTTTTAAAGCTATGTAGATTAACCAGTTGGGAAAAAAAACCTCCAACATTTCTCTCATCATAATGAATATAAGTGCACTCTGAAAGAAGTATCACACAAAATGAAGGATGGGGAGATGTGTGCTGACTCTATGCTGACAGCAGTGAAAGTTTGGCAGAGTACATTGAAACTTCTGTCATTAGAATTATTTTATTGCAGCTGGGAATAACAAGAAGTGTGAGAACTGATCATTAGAGACAATAAAAACAATGTTTGTTTTTCTTCTCCAGATAGGTAAATCACATTTTGAGAGGTAATTGATAAGTTAATGCTACAGAGCCAGCTGTAAATAAACCATCCATCCCAAATATAATATATATACTTTCTTCAGTCACAATTCTAAGCCTCCATCAAAGATCTAATTTCCTCCCTTTAGCAGGGGAAAATACAAGCCTTTATCAAACAGTAATCCTTTTAACAGAAATGCCAATTAAAGCTACCCTGTTCTTTATGCTAGATGGGTTCTTACCATCTGTCTTGCAACTCTGTACTGTAAATAAGAAGGGAAATAAAAGGATTCTCAGTTTATTATAGCTTTAACTGTAGAAAACAAAATTCAAGCATTCTCCTGATGTCAACAAATATCTTTCTTGGCACCCAGAGGAAACAGGATTGTACTCCTGCACTTCTGCTTGAATTAATGAGTTTGGGCTTGGTGTGCAGGGTGCAGGGCTGAGAGCTGCAGTCCTGGAACCCAAAATTGAGGGCTGGCAAGACTTTACTGTGGGCAAACAGACCTTTGAAACACCTTTGGGAGATGACACGACAGCCCCTAACAGGAGTGGCAGCAGCCAGAAAAATATGCAATTAAAATTGTGCAGGTGGGGGCTGCAAATTGGGGGTTGGAGCTTTAAGTTCCCTTCCGACCCAAACCATTCTGTGGTTCTGTGAAATGTCCCTTTCCATTGCTGATTAAAGATTCCTTGGAACAAATCAACAATTTCTCATCAGCTTCATTAAGACTATGACTTCTTAATTGGAAATGGGATGTCTTTTTAGACTACCAGAGCTAGAAGAAATCTTCTGCACTTTCCTAAGATGTTGCATCAGGGCAAGGTCCTGAATCATATTTCAAAGTAAAATCTCTGGCATGCTCTCCTTTCTCTATCATGCCTAAAAAAGTGCCTATCCTACAGCTCAAAATCAGGAGATGTGACAATGAAGTTCATCCACACTAATACCAGTTTAAAAAAGAAATGGGAGTCACTACTTCTCAAAGCTACAGCCTATTTTCAGAAAAGTACCATGAAAATAATGAAAAGATGTTCAAGTCCTCTTTTCCTTAATGTGTAAGCCTATTTTAAGTATTCCATGACCCCTTTTCTTTGATTTCCTAGCAAGTGATTCATGAGTTTATTTCCATGTCCTGTGGGACTGATATTCTCACCAGCTTTTTCTGTTCTGGAAAAGGCCTGATCAGCTGGCCAAGAGGAAATTGCGCAGAAAAGCTGCAAGCCCCCAAATTTACATAAACTGAATAAAAATGGCATTAAATGTTCAGAAAGGGGGTGTATAGAGATCTGGCTTTCCTCCTCTCAGTGTTGGTTCTGTTTCCCAGAGGCTCCCCTGCTGTCTGGCCCTGCACAGGGGGCTGGTCCATGGTGTGTGTGGGGCTGAGGGTGCTGGAGAGGGTTTGGTGGGTGGCCCTTGCTCAGGCTGTGACATTAATATTTGATAGATGTCTCCTATGATGAATTCAGAAGGTTATTTTTTTGGCAATTTTTTGAACTTTTTATGAATTTGCAAACGTAGAGGCAGGGAATTCGGGGAGAGATTGTGTGACAGGTAGAAAACTGAACATTTGCTCATTTCAGGTGAGAAAAAATATCTTCTTTACTCAAAATGCCTCCTTTAAACCCGTTTTTAGATCCAGGAACATAGAAAGAATTTGTTGTATCAGATAGAATGACAAAAACCAAAGCTAGGTTGGTTTTTTTTTCCACCTGCATGTCATAAGGCAGACCCCAATGCATTCATTCAGGATTGAATTAATAATGTCCTAATCAGTGCTATAAATCTTAACAAAATTACCTTTTGCTGGCCCAACTTTTCCTTTTCTCCCAGCTTTGCCTCTGCTAGTCTCATGGTTTTGCAGATTATTATCTGTGCTTCAGACACCCCTCGTGCAGAGCTGACCATTTTGTTCCCACAGGTTCTTGGTGGGTCTTCAAGACCTTCTCTGGGACTGGAGCAGCAAAACCTCAACTCCCCTTGGTGCTGCTGGGGGAGGGCACCAGGAGCCTTCCTGCCAAACGACTTCCCATCCTTTTAATAACTCCTTTAACTCTCCCATCTCCAGTTTGATGGCTTCTGTTTTACTGCACAGTGAGCTTTCCTCTTAAAGTTAATGACACCCTTTGGTTTCTAAGTAGGCAGTAAATTGGTGCCAAGGTGTCTTATGACTTTGACTTGTTGAAACATCCACCCCGTTCCCTGCACAGCTTCTCTCGTATTAAAGCATCCCTGTGTCAGTGATGGGGTTTCTGTGTAGTGCTTTTGGTTGTGTCGTTATTAATTAACAGTTTGCACATCTGCAGTGTTGAGATGTGCTTGCTGCTGTGTGGGCACACACAGAACTCCTAACACCTACACCTAACTCAGATAAAAGTTTTATTAAGGAAAATGTCATTATATGCATCATGGGAATTACTTTCTCACTGAAAAATTGTAAGAAATAGGAGGAAAAGAGGATAAGTTATTCAACATAAAATGTGATGCATTGAAGTAAATGAATCCTGTCTATCAGATAATGCTTTCTTTTCCACCACAGCAGCCCAAATCTTACAATAAGCCTGGGGAATATTATGTGTTTTCCAGACAAAAGCAATCTGAAATATCAGATTCATAATCTGGTAGAATTGTGCTGCCTAGGAAACCTCCTGGTATATAAGGATCAGTGTTATGTGATCCAGGGTAGCAATGGATGACAGCATGTTCCTAAGCCAAAAGAATCCATGGATATGTGTAACTAAAGAAAACCAAACCTGTGCTACAATGGTCTCAGGAGAGTATAAAGGACTTCAGTTCCCTTGCCAGCAATGTGTAGGAATGCATTGGTCATCCATATAAAATGTGAAACAAAATATTTCCGTGAAAAAAATACCATGGAATGTTTAAACATGTGTCTTTTAAACCCATTCAGAAAAAAAACAAAAACAAAAACAAAAANCCACACAAATTGTAACCAAAAAAAAACCCCAAAAAAACCCAAAAACCCACAAAAACAACAACAACAACAACAACAACAACCCCCCACAAAGTAGATAGTGCCTTCCAAGTGCTCTAATTCATGCACAGGACACAAAAAGGTTTAAATTTCACAAGAAGTTCATGACAATGCTACAGGTGCCAGTTCAGACAAATGAAAACAGAAATTGCAGATCCTCTGGAGGAGTACCTGTTCTAGTGAGTCATGCTGCTGTCTTGGGCATATCACTTGGCACTCATAAATGATAATAAAAATACAGATAATAAATAGTAATTAATTGGAATAATGTTCTCTATAACAAGGAAACAAGGCAAGTGGCTTTCTTGCACAATGAATATAAATAATACCACAGTGAGAGCTTTGTCAGTCTTTCTCAGTTCCCCTTTCTGGACACTTTTCTCTGAATGGTCTACTTGGCCTGTCACTCATGTGGCTTTTGAAATGAAACAACCCTCCTCACGCAGGCACTCAGGGTAATTACTGAGGCCACTGCTTAAATAACTCTGCTGGAGTGGCTCCATCTGCAAACGGCGTGAGCCCACGTAAAATTGTTCACTACACTTGTAAAGAGAGAAGGAGAGACACACAGGAACATTGCAGATAACCTCAGGGCTTGGCAGTAGGTCTGCAACAATTAAATAAAAGATTTTCTGAAGGTGACCCCGTGGATGTTCATTCCTTACTCCTGTCAACAGTGGACCATGATGACAAGGCGGGCAGAAGGTGGTAATGAGACAGTTTGATTGATCAGTGAATGTCAAATTAATTCAGCTGGAAGCTTGCCAGAGCAAAACACAGAACTGCACGGTGGAATAAATAGAAGAGTTTTGATACTTTGGCTAGAACAATACCCTGAAACCATCAAAAAGATGTCTCAGGCAAGAAAAGTTAAAAAATGAATTCTGTAATGAATTATTTGTCATTCAAAACAAATTCGGTTTTTACAACGGAAGATAAAAACGAGAAGCAAATCTTAGCAGGTTTGCCAAAAGGAGAAGCAATATCTTAGAAAAATGTTAGTGGGACAGATGACGAATATTCATTTATCTTTAGGCAATCTGAAAATTCAGCCTTTTAGATTAAAATCAAAGCAACCAGTCTGGAGTACTCAGTAATTTAAAACATAAGAGAAAAGGGCCCTTTTTTCACTGTGTTATATATGTACAGACACGTATCATTTTACAGGGCTTCTTCAGAATCAATTTTGAGAAGATTGGTCTATCAAATATATTTATTTGGATTTGATTGCAAGCATTTATGAAATGTTTAGGGTCTTGTGTATACACAGAGGGGGACCCTGGCTTGTTGAGCCAGAGGCAAAGCCTCCCTGACTTCACAAGGTGCTGCTACACGTACAATTGTGCCTCCTGAACTCAGATTTGTATCTGATAATTAAATATAGTGGCTATTTTCCAACTTAATTCAACCCATTTTACTCCTATTAGCACAAAACCCGTATTCACCTCCTTAGCAATACTCTTGCATGAGGAAAGGTCTCCACAAGACTTGTGCCTCCAGAGAGCTGGTTGCTGCTGTAAGGCAGCTCCCTTTCCAGTGTGGCTGCACACCCACAAAACCTTCTTGCTCATGGATGTTGCCTGTGTTGGACATCATGGGGCTGTGGGGCAATGGAGAGATCAGGGCAAGGGGCAGGAAAACCTTCAGCACAGCCCTATCAGTTGTAGCATCCCAGCCTGCTTTGAGCCAGAGCTGCTCCCCAGGGATCCCCACGCTGCTGCCAGGTGCTGTCTTTACAAACAGTTTCCTTAAACCAAAAAGCTGGCCCAGTAAATGTGAAGTCTGCACAGTAGTTATGACAGCACAGTGTTGTATCAGCTGCTGGCAGCCCATAATTACATAGCTGCACACTGTTAAATGTTCTTTTTCACAACATAAGCAGCATTGTCCTATCTAGACTGCAAAGGTACTTAGAGCAGGTAATTCATGATGTGAACCCATCCTGGAGTGGGAACTTGCTGCAGTTTCCCACAGGTTTGGTACTTATGCTGCAAGTGCAAGGCAGCATAGAAAGATTTCTAACTGGCCTTCATTATCAGCCCTTTATGCATCTGCTGCTCTGCTGCAGGTAGAAGAATTTTCCTTCCAAGTGTAATGCTGATGTTGAGAGCACAGAGAGAGCTCGTCTAACTAGGGTTAGTTCAATTGCTCAGTGTCTCCTGGGAATTTCCATGCCATCACACTTGTAAATTAATTTCCTTTGGCTATTCTGTGCTCCACTTCTGCTAATTTTCTATGAACATTTCTACAATATGGTTTTATCAATTAAATTATATTCATAGAACAACTGTTTCTAGACCAAGACATATTTGCAAGGTTGACTCTGGTACATGCTCATGTACTTATTCAGAAATTATGAAGTTCTCTGGCATTGTGTGTAAGAAATCCTTGTTTTTAAAATAAACACTAAAAGCAATGGTATATTAGTGAGAAATGTTGCTCCAGTGTTAGGAGAGTCTCAGGGCTCCAGATGAATCTGTTGAACACCAGGAAGGGCTGATGCCCTTTCTGCAACAGCTCCAGCACCTTCAGAGGATATACCATAAATCAGGTGTTTTATCTAGAGGAATAAAAGTACGTTCCTCAAGGTCAGTTTCCTGTGAGTGGCCAAACCTGGAATTTTGGCACAGCAAAGGCTCAAAAACTGCAGGCTCATTCTGCACAGTGCAGAGGGAGCCAGAGGAGAGCAGTGGTGGGACAAGGTCCTGTGGATTTTCCCCACAGGCACCACTCACAAACCACTGGTGTTATTCTGTCATAACAACAGGACTGCTGTGAGCACATCTGGACCCTGTGGCACAGACTGGAGGGTGGAGGGGAGCAAGACATGGGAATTTAGCCACCAGCTTCAGTGAAAACAGATTGAGGTGGTGTCTTTTTATGCATTTATCTGCAGTGATTAATTTTTCAGGGAGTCAGGGCAGCCAGCTGCCACTGAGCTATCTGTTCTGGGCTCCCAGTGTTCGATAACTTCCCAGCTGGAGAAGCCTTTGTCCCCACCTCATCTCTTTTCTGGTCGTTCCCATTATCACTTGATAAATATCTCATGACCTGATGCTCTGTTTTACCCAGACCTGCACCTCAGAGACCTCCCTGCAACTTCTGCCGTCCCAAACCCAAGAATGTAATGCATCAATAAAAAAAAATAATGACTTGATGTGGCAGGAAGCGAGACCTGCAATACCCTTGGCATTGTGTGTTAGACACATTGCAGGCCGTCACACACTGCAGGGTTTAATGGCTTGCTACAGTTCCACTAAAAAACTTTACTTTTTTCATCTGAGTAGAAATTTGTCATATATGTGGGATAATGAGTCAGGCTGATAGAAGACAGAGCCTCTTGATGTGATCTGTGTAATTATACCATGCTTTTTTACATTATTTGTTCATTGTTTCTGCAGCTGTAAGAGTATCAGAACATTTGTTTGAGCACTACCTGCCCTTGGTGAAAACTCCCGGGGTTTTGATAGTGGTCAGCACATCCTGTAAGGGCAGTGGAATAACTCGGGGTAAGAAACCACCATGCAAAAATTCAGGCACTTTGAATGCCCTGAGTAGGATCCTGATCCCTGATGGGCTGAACCACCTTCAAGAAATGCCAGTTTCTTTCCACCACGAGGGGAAGCTCAGGAATCTTTCGGGTGCCTGAGCAAAGTGCTGAAACAATGCATCCTCTGCAAAGGGCCAAAATTATCCTTAAGACTTCACAGCCCATCTTTCCTCCAGGAGCAGACATTTGTGCATTCATTGATAAATCTCACTTGACTCAATCTTGGCACTGAAACCCTCTCTTGATTTCAGAGATGCAGATTCCTAAGTGTGCAGGGAAAAGCACAATAACCACAGTTAAAGTTTCAAAAATTTCTGCAAAAAAATGATCACTGAAAGATTTGGTTCTTTTAACTCTCAAGGCAGGAAACCTGCTGCTTTTCAAAGTAGTAATTGTTTTGGTCTGAGTTTGCAGTCTGTCATCAAATGCAATGGGAAGGATCTCAGCCTACCCACTGCCTAGAAATTCCACCTATTCTTTCTTGGAATAAAAATAAGTATGGTTCTCTCCTCTGTGATAGTGCTATTTAACTCTCCAGTTCATTTACAATAATATCCTCCCCTAATATTTATTGTACGTGTTGACAATTTTTACTTGATCTTCATTTCCAGATAATGTCCTTATGCTCATGTGATAATATTTTGATTTTCCAGCTGATGTACATTTCTCAGTAATGCAGCACTTGAATGCATAGCCATGGCTCTGAACTTTGAAGAGGTATCATAGGACTGGAATGAACCTGAAAGTCGCTTTAAAAGCCTCTCTTATCTTACAACACTTCATGCAAAAAATCAAGTGCAAAGAATTCCATTGATTAAATATTATTTAGCATGTTTGAATAGCTTTCCAAAGAAGTCACATATCTAAAATTTAGTCACATTTCTGTAAGCCTATGCTGGTGTTTCTGACGTGATTTTTATTAATATTAAAGGAAGGGAAATTATTTTGAATTTTCCCGAGAGAAACAGCAGGTTTTAATGTGGTGAAAGGACAAGCGTTTGCTGAGATTTCTGTTGCTGTGTCATTTACTTATCCCACTCTCTCAGTAATTAGCTTGGATGATTTCTTTTCCTGCCACTTGGCACTCCCAAAGCATGTGAGGGAAATCCTGGTGGTTTCTGCTTGCAGCAGCTGAGATGAGAGAGGTGCTGGGACACCCCTTGAGCACAGACTTTGGCCTCGTGCCCCACTGTGCCATCAGCAGGGTGGGTGCCTGTCCCCTCAGCCCCCAGAGAATTCAAGTGTCACCTCCCAGCAGCTGCATTTAGAAGTGGAGGGCTCCTGCTGGGGATGTGGCATCTCAGAAGGGTCACCTCTGGGGAGGGGACATTTAGAAAAGACACAGGAGGAAAATGCCACTTTGGGAGGGGTTTGGCACCTTGAGTTTCTATATTGGCTGTTGGATGTGAGGAGAGATTACTGCAGGGAGGTTTTCCCCTTCTCCCGAAAAATCCTTTGCCGCATTTTGCAGCACAAAGCAATTTTTAAGTGCAGGGAGGGTGAAGGGAGGGAAGCATTAAAGATAAGGATTATATTAAGGGAAGTGGCCAAGTTTGGAGCCACAGCAGCGTGACAAGATTGAGGTAGAAGAGCAGAGACTGATTTTTGATGTAGGATAATTTGACTTCAGACCGTGACTATCACTCCCAGTTTTACATATTGTAATGAATGCAGGCATGCAGCAAGAACAGTTTGGGAGTATCTGATACATGAAAGCATGAATATGATATTAGGTGCTTTTAATTGCTGGGTTTTTGGTGTCTCAGGCTCTTTCTTAATAATTTCCATTGTTATTCTTTCTTAAGAAGCTATAAGGGAGCTCCTTCGCTCCACAGAGCGTGTTGGACGTGGAAATGTAGGCAGCAATTGACTTGTTTCTATACTCTGTGCTAGTAAATGAGTTATTCTGTACGAGAGCAACTTTTGTAAAGCTTCTCCCTAATTAAGCTCCTTCAAGCACCCTTCTGAGCTCAGTATATTGGCCTAGGTTCAAGATCTGCTCAGTGCAGAGGAGGGGCACCAGGGAACCCATTTCAGGTCTCAGCCACACAAACCCTTCTGCTCCTGCCCTGACTTCAGCCACAGCATCTGAGGGGGCTGCTCCAAGTTCCTCTGTGGCCTCACAGGCTCCAGGCTGGCTGGGAGCTGGGAAAATGGAGATTTCTGCCTGTTACACACCTTGTTCCCAGCCAGGACCACATTCCAACCTGATGTGGTCTGTTGGTGGTTGGGATGAGTGGGAAGAAACTGTGGCCCTTTAAATATAACCCTGCTTCACCAGTACAACTGTCTCCTTTCTGCTGGTCCCCAACAGCCTAATTTAGGTCACTCTCCCCAGACTTCATTACAATTAAGTAGTTACAAATTGTATGAAAATTTAGTCATGATACTGNAGGGGGCTGCTCCAAGTTCCTCTGTGGCCTCACAGGCTCCAGGCTGGCTGGGAGCTGGGAAAATGGAGATTTCTGCCTGTTACACACCTTGTTCCCAGCCAGGACCACATTCCAACCTGATGTGGTCTGTTGGTGGTTGGGATGAGTGGGAAGAAACTGTGGCCCTTTAAATATAACCCTGCTTCACCAGTACAACTGTCTCCTTTCTGCTGGTCCCCAACAGCCTAATTTAGGTCACTCTCCCCAGACTTCATTACAATTAAGTAGTTACAAATTGTATGAAAATTTAGTCATGATACTGCAAAAGTTTCCTTAGGATATTCTAAAGGAATCTTTCCATATGAAGCAGAGAGGAAAAAAGTGGTAGCTTCACTTAATTCAAATGGAGATCCTTGATGTGCTGATATTCTTGGAAGATTTCTGTCAAAAGCTTAAGTTCAGCTGTAAATATTTCTGTCAAAAAAAAAAATTTGAGCTGCAGTGTTGGGGATACAAATATTAATTTTGAGACTTCAGGAAGATGCATTTTATTGAACAAATGCTTATAAAAATTAGCCCCAGGGCATTTCTAAATCAAGTTGATATCTGCAAGTACCACATTGGATTAAAAAAAAATTAAAGAAAAAAAAAAGAGAGAATTGGTTGTCTTTACTTAAGTGAAAAAAAGTGTGTAGTAGGATGCCCCTTTGCAGCTCATTTGCTGATATTTGAGAGACTTGAACACACCTGTGAAGGATTCTGGCCAAAAGAAGGGTTGTACTTGAGCAGCTCTGGAAGCAGGGCTGGTGATTTGAAATTTTAAAATTATGAGAAAAAAATCTTTTTTGCCAGAAGAGTCAAGGACAAACCTGGAGTTAAAGGGAATTGAATCAGAAATATTTTGTAAATTATACTCCCAGGTTACTTAAGAAGAAAGTTTCACAGATGTAAGGAAAACCAAGTCCTTGAGCTTGACGTCCACCATTGCTGAGACAGCTGGTGAGTGCTTTGACTGTGACTGTGTTTATGTTTTTATGACTTGTGAGGAGCTTCAAATCTTTGATCTAGTTTAACAAAATATAATCAGAGCAGGAGCACTGAGGAAGGTGCAGGAGGCCACTGGGGAGCTTTGTCAGCCGTGGTGGCTCTGCTGGAGAGCCTTGCTCAGCTGCAAGGCTGCACAAAGAGCAGCTTTGGGAGCAGGGGAACTTCCAAACAAACATCTCTTCTGATCTCCAGAAATCTGCTTTCTGAAAAAATCCCAGGCCTCTTGATAGAATTCCCCAACACACTCAAGAAGAAACATCCAGGTTTCTGATGGAGTTTATTCTGTCTCTAAATACTGACGGATTATCCTTGCCAGAGACTTCTCACACCTGAGCACAGGAAAAAAGCACACATCAAAATGGTCTTCG
>VZUA01072829.1:4077-18928 GCA_013401035.1 Horornis vulcanius
TTTACTAAATCCTAGCCTGGTCTCTCCTCTTGATGAGCAATTTTAGACTGCACATAGGAGCTTTTGTTTGTTGCTAAAAGACAGGAAGAAAAAGCATGTTTTGTTAAGTAATTTTAATTTTCATTTTTAATGGAAAATCGTTCTGGAGGGTATTTTTCATTATACTACATGAACATTTGCATTATATATTCTGCAGGGCCTTTCCTTATGTGACTCAAGGCTGACAAGTTCATGCTGTCAAACACAACTCTCTGCATCTAATAAATTACCCTACACCAAGATAGTTATAACTATTGACACAGACCAAGCTGTACCTCTGAAAGTCAGAAAATACCCTTTATTTTCCTCGTTCTGCATTCTCACATGCATAATAGGAAAGCACTTGAAGAACTGCTTCCAAAATTCTCTGCATTCTTACTGTCAAACTGCTTCCCACCTCCCTATATTAATNAGCTGTAATGACTTCATAGACAAATCAATGCCATTTCCAACAGAACTATTTTATTTTTTTTCTCCCTACTCCGAAAAATTAGAATAATTTCACAACGAGCCCTAGGGAACAAGCTCATGAAAATTCACAGAGCAGACAGCATGAGGAAAAGTGTTTGGTTATATATTTCAGGAGGCAGGAAATGGGCCTATCTGCTGCTCTGTGAGCAGTGAGAATAATTATGCATGCATTTGCTGCATCCCATAATCATCATCACCACAAAGATGACATTTCATAGCCGAGTTGAGAATGTGTCTTTCCCAAAATTATTTTTTGTTTGGAAGGAGAAATTGTTCTAAATAATGTCTGTTGAGGATAGATAGAGGAAAGCACAGATCTGAAAGTCAGACACTGTAGAGTCAAAACCCTATCACCAGCTCTCCAAATAATTGTATCATTAATTCCACATCACCAAAATGGCAACACATCTGTGTGCAGCAGAGTCCCAGGCTACTGGGAATTTCTGTTAGATATTATAAATTGGTGCATGAATGTGAACTACTCAGACTGTGTTTGCATAGGGTAGCTCCTGTGAGCTTTGTAAAACCTTGGTCAGGTTTGGAAGGGGACGACAACTCTCTTCATTGTTTGATCCTGGTGAAAGTGTTGAGGGCCCTAGTCCTTGCCTCACTAGAGAATGACAGGCACTAAGAACAGGAAGAAATCACTAATTGTGGGTCTCAGGTGCACCTCTCCTTCCCTCAGACAACCCAGAAGCAGAGTTGATCTCTTAGCTCAGTGGTGAGGGATAGGACAGGAGGAAGGACCAGCCTGAGGCACAGGGGACTTAGCAGACATTCCTTCCCCAGGAGAACATCCACCCACTGGGTCATGGCTAGCACCAAAGATGCACCAAAGCCCTGCTATCAAGGGGATTACTTGCCCAGTTGCTCTGGTGAGATTGCTGCTGGATTCCTACAGCAGAGAGGAGCTGCTCCAACCAGAACCAACCAGCCTCACACACCTACCCATGACTCCTCTGCACTCTGCTTTTCCCACTGGTTCCATGTTAGACCGTGATAATCAGTCACAGAACCACATTTCATCACCTTTTCTTACTGTGATGGTGCTAAACCTAGCCCTGCTCCTCATTGATTCTCCAGCTTGGGTGGAGTAAAGACAAGGACACAGCTGGACCTGTAGCAGTTTCTCCATGAAATAAACTGGATTGACATGTAGAAAATCATGGATGCTTCTAATCAAAAGACTTCAGGTGAATCATTTCACTTGTGTCCCTTCTTCTGGTAGTCCTGACATCTTGATGTTTTTCTTTAAGGGACTAGAACTCCAAAAAGTCTTTTAAAAAGCTAATTTCTATTTTCACTGGAGTATCAAGAAAGTGGGACCCTGTTTGTGACATAGATTTTAAAGAGAAATGTGTGCAAATAAGCCCTCACCTCTGGAAGAGATGTATTGTCATATTAGGCATGAGGACCTCATTAATGGGCACTCTGGATCACAACACTTTTCTGCCCAGTATTCCAGTGGGACTTTGACTTTCTACCCACACCAGCTTCTTCTCACAGCCAAGAGGTTTATACAGGCTGATTGGCCTGCTATGCAAGAGCTCAGAGCAAGCTTTAGTTTGTAAATGGTTCCTTGCAGGTAAGTAATGCCCAAATCTTAATGCTGGGAACAAGTGCCTGCAAAAAAGTAGTTTTCAATGCAATGAGGGTTCAAGATCTAAATTAGCCACAAGCCTGCCTTTGGCTAGCACACACAGATCAGAAATCATTGCTTCTATGCTACGTAAATATGTAGCAACTACTTCCAAATGCAAAGTGTACTCTCCAGGTGTCCTGTGCAGTACAGTACACACTGTGCCGAGAAATGCTACCAAACTTCAAGCCAGGACAAACTGCTGGCTGGACAAGAAAGCAACGTTTACCCAACAATATGATGTCACTTGTGTATTTGGAGGAGGAACAGAAATCTTGATTTGTTCTGGCTATAGATGAGGACAAAGCTTGAAATTAATTGATTGTGGGTACATTCAAAGTAACAGCTTGATCCACTTCCAGCAAAATCCAATGGCAAAACTCTGGTGCAAACACTGAGCATGCCAGACTTCCTTCCCAGTCTTCAGCTTACACTTCACTGTTCAGAAGCAGTCAGACCCTCCCTGTCATGTTGCTAGGAAAGTTCTGATCAGCCATTCAGACCTGAGCTCCCTTAATGGTGGGGATTGGAAGAAAAATAGGCTTATGAGTAAAAAGTTTTGTTTAAAGCTTTAGCTTAGAGAAACAAATTAATTAGGATGATACTTGCGTGAACATCCCTTAGCCAGGAATCCACTCCACAGCTTGTTCTTTCTGTCTAACTAGATGGTCTCTACTATCACAGCATCTCAGCATTTTGGAACCTCACATTATACCCAGTCTTTGAGGCATGAGGATGTTTGCTGCCTCCTTTCAAGAGAATACATCCCTGCAGAATTAGCCAAAGTGCTCCAACACTGGCATCCTGCAGGACAATCCTTTTCTCTTGCATATCCAGTCTTCATTTTCTGCAACACACGTTTGCCTCCTGTTTGCTTTGCTTTCCCTCACTAATACCTTACACTCAGCTCAGAAAGGAAAGCTCAGCCAGTCTGCTTTACTGCCTTTTACAATCAATTGAACTTCCTGGCTCTGGGGCACCTTTTGCTGGTCTTGTGACCACTGCCACACAGTTCTGTTTAAATCCAGAATAATTTGATGATGTGGAAATTAAACCATTGTTCTTTTGATGCCATTAAACCAAAGTGCTGACAATTGGAATAATCATTCCAGCAAAATAGTCAGGAATATCCACGTCTGTCATCCAGATAAAGAGTGTACAATTCATAAAAAGCCGAAAGATGAGTTCCCAAAGTACCAATGTCACAAAATTGGAATCTGAGTGTGTTTTCTTAGAGCTACTTAATAGAGAGAAGTGTCTTTATTTAGCACCTGTCAACTTAAGTTCCCAAAATGCTCTCTCAAAAATTAAGCTTCCTAATAAGCCTTCCTAGCCAGACATCAGGCTCCAATTTACAAGGGGAAAACTTGTTTAAGGTCACCCAGCATGGGAAAGAAGAGCTGGGAAGCAGCTCCAGGAATCCAGAGGACCACACCCCTCACTAGCCACTAGACCACACAACTGTCCCCATTTCACTTGAGTCATTATTAAGCAGGATAGAAGAACACTCTGGTTTTATTTTATGTCAGCTGAACTCTTGTATTAACATTTTACTGTCCCACTAATGTTCTGCCTAGAACATTCTGTAATCCACAAATTAATATGTGAAGAACATCCAGTACAGTTTGGAGGGATAACAAAATTATCCAAATGGCAAAGAAGTTTTGATTTCCAGCAGTTTCATAAATCAGATGTGCTGGAGAAAGAAGGTTCCTTATTTTATCACACATAGCCTTTTGTAATGCCAGCAAAACTGCTGCCCTTCCCAAAACCAAGCAGAAACCCTATTGTTGCGGCAAACCTCATCTGGTCACATGGAGAACTTAAAACCTCATGGCATTCTGTTTCACATAGACAGAAAGGGAGTTCTGCTCCAAATACATAACAAGAGCCAAAAATAATTTTGCTTTACCTATGCACAGTATCTGAAGTTTTTGTTGCCTGCTCTTATTCACCACTTCATGTTTTCTGTGATCCTACTTTTAGCTTCTGGACTAAGGGTTTCTCTGTCCTGCAAATTCTGCCCTATTCTCATTTTTTGTTAAATAACTTTGTTAAAGGATTCTTCTGGGTGGAAGCAGATCCTCCCCTTCTAAGGACAGATCCATGCTGCACGCAATGCAGTGAAGTGCAAATCTAAGGCAAAATCCAATTCCAATTCAGAAAGTCTTTGAGCAAAGTAGCAGGAAACTTGCCCAGGCTTGGACCGGGCACAGGCCCTGCTTGTCCAGAGTACAGCTGGGGAGGTCAAGGATGACCATCACTGCTCCCAAAGTCCAATGCTCCAGCCTGAGCTGGAGAGTCAGCATGGAGCTAGGTAGAGCATAAACCCTAATCTGAACTGAATTATTTAAAATGTGTTCAATGCAAACTAATTAGCAACCATCTCCACCTGCCGGGTGCCATCGGCCGCTTGTCCCCGGCGCCGCCCGGCGATGTCCCGCTGGAGCTCTCCCGGTGCTGAAGGCTCCGGGCAGGGGCAGAGCACGGCCGAGTGTTAACCCGGAGAGAGGCTGCGGGAGAAACGCAGTTACAGGGCTGAAACGAGCCTCGCTAAGACCACCTGACACTGATGGAAGGGGGAATGCCAGCAGGGAGCATCCGCATTGCTGGCATGAGATAACTGGAGGAGAACAAGTGTGCTGCATGTCAAGGCTTTGAGAAAAGTGCCTCCTTTCTACTCCCCCGGAGCCTTTGCTTAATAAAATGGTGCTCTCCCCTCTGCCTCTTCTTGCAAATCTAAGAACAGTGTAAAATTCCCCACGATGATTTAAGGGAATGTTTAAGGGAAACAAAGCCTGTTCCCTCTGGTCATTAGAGATATACCACTTCACCCAAAAGCAGTTCACCTTGGCGTCCTTGGCCAGCTTCCAGCTTGGGTTATCAGAGCCTGCACACATAAATTCAACTCTCGGCAGTAATCAGAGAGGTTGTCCTGCTTTATCCCTCACAAGTAAACCCTACTCTGGATCACAGTTCCAACCAGAATTGAATGTGACTGGGCATGTGCCTGGACATCCAGCACTTTTAATGGGCTTCAGGCACATCTAGAATGGAAGAAGTTAAAATACAGATCAGAAGGTCAAGAGGAGGTAGCTATAGCAAGTGTCTGGTAGGCATGAGCACAACACAGCTGTCATGGCCTTACCCAGAGAACAGAGACAGTTTGTGCATCTCTTTAACTCACCTGGAATGACAAAACTGAACTTTGATGTCCCAGACTGAGGAAGCAACTTCCTTAGCACACACAAAATAGATCTTATTTTTTCTGTCAGCATAACTTCTTGATCCCTTATGCCCACTCACAGACTGATGTAGAAGTGATTTCCATGAGACCAGCTCTCATTCTGTGCCCTGGCTGGTGTATTTCCCAGCAGCATTGTGCCTTTGAGATTACTTCAAGGATCCAGCAGTGGTTGCACATTCTGTGCTGGGCTGCTGCACGTTTGGGTTCTACCAGACTGCATGTTACTCCAGAAACAGTATTGTTAAGTGCAGTAGTCAGTGGGCTAATGCTGGGTTTGTAATGCACAGGGTCAAACATCAGATTACTAGGTATTTATGTTGCTTTTTACCGAGGAAAGCAAAAATATATGGAAACAAGTTTTTGCACTCTTGGGCCCATAACAGGGTAACTACAGCAGTATCAGGAGAGTGTAATCTAGCGTTAAATGGGATTGCATCTGTAATCACTTCTCCAAATAGGAAATCTCATAATAGAAACTATTTTAATAGGACAAGCACACTGCAGACATGCCCATTGCACCCATCAAAATATACACTCAGGGAAAAGACAAAATATGACCTGCTCCAGCTCTGGTTATTACGAGGTCTCAGAACATAGGCAGCTACCCAAATTACTATGTATATTACTATTGTGCTTAGAGGCAGCACTGGAGACCTTAGCTGCCCTATAATTAGACCTGCCTAATATAATCAAAGCTGTTCTGCAAGTGAAAGTTCAGGGGCTGCTCCCCACCAAGTGACAAGCTATGACTGAGTGTAGCAGGAGTGACACAGCTAAGCCCTTTCTCCAAAGGCTTACAGCCTGGACAGGCAAGAGAGACAGAGACAGATTGGCAGAACAAGGTGAGGAAGGAGGAATGTTTTAAAGCAATGAAGTGGGATGGTGATGTCACAAGACTCTGGGGACAAGCAATAAAGACCTATAAGGACATGGCCCAGAGGAGGGACAGCCTCAGGAGAGGATCAGCACTGTGGAGAGCATTACTGCTGGGTGTTACTGCAATCCATCGAGGTGACAGAGGGAACCTGGCACTGAGGTAAAACCCAGTAAGTGCCAGGGAAACCTGTGCCAATGACTTTGTAAGGACACAACACATTACCTAGATGAGCAATGGCTGCCTTGCTTGTGACACTGGCAAAGGGCAGCCAGCACTGGCAATGCACATTAAAAGAAAGTTCACAAATACTTAAACAATAATGGGATGCAGCCTCTCAGCTCCTCTGCTAATGTAGGTGCACAGTTCCGTCAACACGCAGCTAGGTGCAAAGGAAGCTCCAGCAGAGGTTATGGGTTTCTGCAGGCTAATGACACAGTTGAAACAGATGAGCTTGAGCTACTGCTTGCAGAACAGCAGTGTCCAAAGGTTTGGCCCAGAAAGCAAATCCACTGCACTCCATTCTGCAAATAGTCAGCAATGTCAGACACTGTTCAGAAGAGCTTAAGATTCAAATAAATAAGATAAAGACAAGGCCATAGACATGTTTCATGGCTTGCTGTGATTATGTGTCATTGATAGCCTACCCAAAAACAAAGCTAAAATATCCTGAGTTACAGCCTAACATCAAATGCAAACACCTCACCTTCTCTTTAGCCAATACTTCCTTCTCTTGAACAAATCAGGCCACAGAGAAGAAACCTCAAACTACAGCACTTTGCACTGAAAACAAACACATTTAAAGACACCAGCAATTATGTTGCTTCATCTGACAGCTAATTTGCTATTTTTTTCTAAGTATCTATTTGCTAGTCAAACCTCCAAAAGAGCTGAAAACAATAGCACCCCCTTCTGCACACCAACATGTTCCTTCCCCACGGACAAAATCTGTTTCCAACACGGTGATGAAAAGCTGTGTCTGTAAAAGCTCAAAAGTACAATTCTTCCTGCTCTTGTCAGTGGCAATCAGTAAGGTCACTGCAGCATGAGCTTCCACTGAATGTGTAAAGGCATTCAATTAATCTTTGTTTGCTGAGAAGTCAGGGAATTTAAGTAAGGTCAAAGAGTTAAAAGAGATCAGGAGACTCCACACTCCCACTGACACAATACTTCCTGAAGAGCTGACACAGACATAAGTTACTCCATTGGCAAAAAAAAACAGGGGCTTTTTGCAATCAACACCCTAAGCACATATACATATACTTGGAAAGACAGTAAAACATCTGGACAAGCCACGTCTGCTTGCTGCCCCCCCATCTCCATTATAGTGACAAGTTGTTCTTCTGCAGGAAAAGGCTCCAGCTCTTTTTTGGTTTACAGACCATTTATTCTGTAGTTATCACAAGGTTACCCAGACATGCTTACCTGCTTCCTCAAGTGAAGACTGGACAGCCATGCATTGACTGCTCCAGTCCTGGGGACATCACCAGCCACAAAATGCCTCCTTTTCATCTGCTGGATGTGGGGTAGAGCTCTTGAAGAGCTGGGCATTGTTCTCACACACCAGAAAGCAACAGATTAAAAAAAAAATAAAAAAAATAAGGCAATAGAAAGGGTGCAGAAAATAATGATGAAAATAGGGGAAGTCACATAAAGAACACTAAGCCCACAAAAACAGACATCTGGGCCCAGACATCCCACAGATGCCACACAATTGAACTCTGTCCAGGCACATTAAGAGACCAGAGACCTTAAAATTTTGCCCCTTCATCCAGCCTCTGCTCCTCAAGGCAGCTCACCACTGTAACCCTTATCCCTCGATACAAGGGAAAGACCACGGAGCTATGAAAAAACAGGACAGAATCCAGGCAATCAGTGGCAGGATGAGGATTCCACAAGAAATGGGAAGCAGTAGGTGCCACTTTAAGAAAAGATCTACAGAAATCATGGATTGTGCCCAGACACAGGCAGGTGACAGGAAAGCAGCCTCAGTCAGAGAGAGTCCAAACCCAGGTGCCCAACATGAATCAAAAAGTTCTCAGGCACAGCTGCACTGCAGGCACTTACTTCAACAAGTCTGAGAATGTGCTCAAAGTCTAAAGTTAGTGGTACTCTCCTCAGTACTAGAGACAACATTTGAGACTAGTGATGAAGACACCACCTTTTAAGGTCTTCACCACACTGAAGGAGGCAGCACTGGAACAGGCCAGCCCAGCTCACCTGTCAGCTGTCCTAGGCAGGGCTGGTAATGGTGCACACAGGGATCTGCAGCCCCCACCCAGGTCAAACCTCTGTGCCCAAGGGCTCAGCAGGACAGCACTCAGCCCAACTTAAATCACCAAGATGTAGGTAAAAGGACCTTGACAGCTTTCCATCAGACAAACTTTCATTATTGCTGCTTGGACTGCCTCCATCATTCGCTAATGCAGAACAGATTAGAAAGTCTATCTATATATTATGAGATTCTTCCTGCTGGCCCAGGAATCCATTTCAGTATTTAGGATAAGTAGCAGCCTCAGAAACCCAGCTTTTCTGATCATCTTACAATTGCATCCTTGTAAACAAGGAGACAGATGTTGCTGTGATCATCAGCAATGAGAAAACAGCTTCCAAATGCACATCAAACAAAGCTGTGCTTGTGTCACCCCCACAGCTGCACACGTAGCAGGGGATTCCTGGCATTACCCTACCAGGGAGGGCAAGCCAGGGCAAGGAAGAAGAGTGGCAGGAAAGTAATTTTGCCTGCAGTGTTAAAGCTGAACAGACCCCAGGCAGCTCTGCGTTGAGCTAGGATGAGGAAGCAAGGAGTCATGGTCACGGTGAATCCTTGCTCCAACTTCTATCTCCTCTCTCCTCAACTGAGCAGGGTAAAAGACAAGACTGTCCTATTCCTGGGAACAAAACCAGGAACACTTCTGGAGAGCTATGTCACTCTATGGAGTGACAGCAAGAACTGTTAATCTTCCAAAATAACCATACCCAGCATGTTTATAACACTGATTGCTACAAACAACATTCTCTCCCCTTCTCTTGGTTTAAAAATTACTCCAACAGGGAGGATGGAGAAGATGGTGAGGAAAATGGTCCTGGGAAAACAGCCCACTGAAAATATTTACAAGGGAAAACATGCATTAATTTGGAGGCAGCCAGTATGGCTGGCAGGCCAAGCAGAATGAATTCTTGCCTTCAAGATGACTGCAAGGATTTAAAAGACCTTTGTCAGGAGATGTAACATCCATAGTGTATGGATTCCCACAATTTCCCTTTTACAAATACAGAGCACCATGATCACCATCCCCATTTACCTTCCTGCTCTTCCAGAGAGCTGCATCTCTGGCAACACTAGCCAGGCACAGTTCCTCCACATGCCAGTGCAGAATCTGGTAGGAAACAAGGAGTGCTTTATTCAGGAAAAAAGTTCAAAAATGAGACACCATTTTGGGAAGACACAGCAATAATTCATCTGCCTAAATGATCAACAAAATACTTTCCCATGTCACCTTGGCAATGGCCTGACAGCAGCACTCCATGACCAAGAGTGGTCCAATGGGCAAACATCCCTTTTCCACATTACCTCCCTCTCCCATCCACTAAACCCCACTCATGGTTTGGCATCATTGGGTAGCAGTGACCTAGCACAGCAAGGTCACTCATGGAACAGCTCTGTAGGGCATCTTGAAAAGTATTTCTTGATTTGTGGTGAGAATTCACCACTGAGCCCAACTACATTCCACAATGTTGGGAAGGGACTCACTGGAATTAACTCTGCTCACTGCTCTGGCATCTCACCCAAAATTTCTGTTCAGAGAGCCATTTCTGCTTCAGCATTTGTTGAAGATTGCCATTAAATGCAAGTCTTCAAAGGGAAAGTTATTATTACACAAGAGTGGAGCAAAGACCTTGCTGCAGGGAATCCACGTCCCACTAGAAAGTAAAAGCCACTTCCCCAGACTGTAATTCAGCTACCACCACCCAAACATTTTTAAGTCTGTGTCATACTGCAGTGGATCCCAAGGCATCACTAGAAGATTTGTGAGAACCTTATCCCTATTTCCTTATCTCCCACAGCTTCTCTTTATATCATTGCACTTTAAAAACTCTTGTGGTTTTAAAGAAGCAGTTCTGTGCTCATCCTTTTGGCTGTTCAACAACATGTGAGCAGAAACCTCATCACCTCATTATCTTCTTCTGGGCCATCAGAGTGAAGGTTACTAAGTGACTATGTCATCTTATGAAGGGTCAAAAGCTGAGTATGAGTTTACTCACTGACCTTCATACCATCATTTTTAACACCCTACATTTTGCAAAGTACATCCCAAATGGGAAAATCTCATTCATTATCTGGAAAGCCAACAATTCTCATCTGCATCCTACAGCCAGAGAAGCTGAGTCATCAGCTGCTTAAGTAACTTCAACTTCTCCAGAAGAGAAACTGGCATTTAGATAACCCTCCCCTCAAATCCACTCAAACACAAAGTTGACACAGAATCATCCCTGTTCTCTCTAAAGTTTTCAAGAAGGAAAAGCACTTCTTTTACAGCAGTCTGTTCAATAGCAACATTAAAGATGCCTCTGTCCATGGGTGCTCCTTGAGGTACTGCAGAGAAGCAATATCTTGCACATGCAAAGGCTACAGTTCAAGCACAAGATTGATTTCAAGGGTGACCTTAAACCTGTTTAACAAGAAAGCTGCAGCCTCTCAGCCTGCTCAGAGAGGAGGGGCTGGTGTGGGGCAGCTGACACATTATTTGTTCTGCTCTAGGCAGACTAAATCCTTGAAGACAAGGAGAAATGCAGCCTCTCCCACCCCAGGCATAGCCAGAGGGCTCCTACGTGAGAGACCCTGCTCTCCAGCTACCTGCTGCAGCACTGTCAGTAGGTGCACACAGGGCCTCAGGACTCTGGGCTGCTGAAACACAGGTCCAGAACACAGGTCCAGACCCTCAATGCCTTACACACAACCCAGAATCAGCAGCAAACCTCCTCCTCTCCCCCATTCACAAGCCCACTCCATGTATTTTGGGTTTTTTGGGTGGTTTTCTTTTTATAGATCACCTCACTTCACACCTGTGTCTTTAGCCTGAGGGCTGGGACTAAGCTGGCAAAAGTTGAAGTTCAGAAGAGAACATACCCGACAAACAGGCCTTCCTTCTCTCACCAAACAAACCAAGCTTAAGGCAATTCCCACCTTGCAGGCATCACACCCAAAGCACAACACAAATAGAAACAGTCTTGCAAGCAACAGCAAACAGGATTGAAAGGAGTGTGACTTGGCTTTCCTCAGGAGGAGAAGCATTAACCTCCCCTGAGGTCAGATCCCACACAAACATGGGCTTTATTATCAAGGAACAGAAAGAGGCATTGAAGAGGCACCAACACCTGACAAAAAGGTCTCATAGCCCAAACCACACACTTGGTTCTGTGTATCCACTTGTCCCTAGCTCTCTACCCAGTCGCAACATTCCTAGACACCTAGAAGTGCCACCAGCCTCCTGCCAGGCAGCTACCCCTTGGATGTTACAGGTGCTCTTTGTTTCAGGAAATAAGCAGTGAGTTATTTACTATGTTGATTCATTAATTTCTCCATGATGGTTTTGGAAATAGCAGATTTCATATGGCTTCCAGCAAGTCCCACAAGAAACAAACCATGACAGGAAGAAGGATCCTTGTACTTACTACACAATTTTAGGATTTTGCTCATGAGCTGTTGGTACCATGGCTACAGAGTGTCATACAACACCAGTGCCTAGCTACAGAATCATTTGTTACCAGAATTGTATTCTAAGCCATAGCTCAAGTTCTCCCCAAATCCTATAATGGGTAAGTTAACATCAAAGTAAGGCTTCCAGCTGGGAGAAATTTAATGGTACTGTTTTACACAGCACAGCTTGTTAATAATAAGCAGTGAATTGAACAGGCAAAAAATACCTACCTTGCATATACTGAACTAACAAGGTCACACATTCAGATGTTAATATTGGTATGGCATCATGCTGAGCTAGAAAACCTCCTGGAGCAGCTTCTATCTCTGCATTACACATATTTGTAAGAAAGATAGCCAGAAGTTGAAGGACAGTACAGACTGATTAGACACAAGCAAGGCTCTAATGAAGCTGGGAGAAGTTAGGATAAAAACAAAAAAGCCAAACCAGGCAAAGAAATCAGATACTCAGGAGTGGAGGATCTACAAATTTAGAGAACAACAGAAAAGGTGCTCTGGTGGGTTCCATGGCTTTGCCTTTCCCAAATGGGAACACAAGAATAAACTTGGTTAGATAACTTTTCCACATTTTAGAAATCCTTCAGATCCATTTACATTTTATTCTCAGCCATATGCAAAAAAACCTCGATGTCAGCCTAAATTCTGACCTCTAATTGTACATGACTGATCCAGGAGGTTTTGGAACATTACAACAATCTTTTTTTACATGTATCAAGACTTTATGCTTAAACATCTTCTCAGCTTCCATCTGGAAAGATAAGAGCATGGTAAGTAGCATTGCTTGGTTAGCCATGACAATAATCAATCCTCTGTGTGGATTGATTGAGTGGAGTATTCTACATCAGAGTAATAAGGAACAAAGCAAAATAAACAAACAAAAATTTAAGCTGTTCTCTGAAAAGCATTAAAAACAAAGCCAGATCATACCAGACTGCATGTCACATGTCACTTGGAAAAGATACTCATAGAGCAGGGCTCTGGTAAGATCCTGAAGAGATATCTCCATAGGTAATGCAAAAGAACAGGCATTGCTGCCTCCTGGACTAAGGAAGAGTTTGAGACCTGCGTTAGACCAACAGGCAAGCAAAGACACCATTCTCATTTCACTGCTGGCTCTTGTACAGGAGGGTGATGGAAATGACCCCCATACAGCTGTTACAGATGTCACACTGCTTTCTAAATGCAAAACACCAGGCAATTAGCTGAGATACCAGCACTTTGTCACAGTACCTGAGATTGATTGATGGTCCACAGTTTTGTAATAAACTTTAACTACTAACTTTCAAACACAGGAATGTATGTGCCCCTATTTTGCTTCAGCATTGCTTCTGCTAAATTGTACACACAGCATACCTGAAAGCAGGAGTAGGATTAGAACCTACACCACTTCAGACCCTCCAGTCAGAGTAGTTCAGCACTCCCTGCTCTTCTCAACTGCAGATCTCAAAATAAAAGTAATGCAAGGACACAATAAAACAGTGACAAAATAGGAAACAGAACCCAGTTCAGATGCCCCAACAGAATGGAACTTCTTGTCTCCAAACCATACAGGACCCTACATTTTCCAGCACTTTGTCCAATTCACTTCTAAGTATCTCCCAGAGGGAAAAAAATTTCATGGTCTAATAAGCACCACTGTTGGGAAAACCAGATGACATTTCCCTCTGGGGTTAATGTGGGCTAAACATCATGAGAATTACATTTTGGCCAAGTAATTCTGCTTCCTCTGACATCCTCAGCTGATGTCTCAGGCCTCAACTTCTTAGCTGTCTTTGCCTGGTTTATTCTCTCTGATATCTGCAAACACAATCCAAGATCTGCTGAAGACAATAGAGGAGGTAGTTTAGCTTAAAACAGATTTTTCTCTATTATAAATCCTAACCCTGCAATGATAAGCGTGGCTAAGTTTCCCACAATTCAAAAAGCTTGAATTATGCATTAGACAGTTATTAGAAAGCGTCCTAAGCAAATATTGGTCACTTCTGGTAACTGAGCATGAGGTATGTTATTTTTAACATGTTTGGCTAACCTCACCTTAAAAACTTCTAGTGACAAGAACCCCATGACATTCCCAAATATTTCAAAGTTCTGCATCAGTGTCTACCACTGGGAACGTTTCCTAAGTGTCCAACCTGATTCTTCCTTGTTACAGTTCAAGTGCATTCCTTCCCAACCTATCTCCATGGCTATGGAGAACACTGTCTTTTTCACTCTCTGCATGAGTTTTTCTTCATTTTTTGAAAACTCTTTTTTTACTTTATTTTAATTACAGTTAAATCAGCTTTTCCCCCCCTCCTTGTTCTGAGGTTATGTTTTTAAGACCCACAATTGTTCTCCCTGTTCTCCTTTGGCATCTCCCCATTGTCCACATCTTCCCTGAAATGTGCTCAGCAAATTGTATACAATGCTCCAGCTGTTTCCCCAGAACTCTGTAGAGTAAAAAAGAATTACAGATGACTCTCCTGACACTGCATGAGTAACTAGCTCATAGTTCTTCAGAAATTTAAGATTTGTGCGTTCTTCTGCTGCTACACAGCAACTCAAGATATCCTCTGTTCTTCAAGATGTGGAAAAAGCTGGCAAAGCTCTTCAGAACTACAAGTATGGGATGTTAAAAAGAAAGTAGGGTTTCATTAGAATTTAACATTAACCTTAGTTATAGGGAAAAAAATTTAAAAAGCCCAAACCCTCTGTAGACTTTCATTAACTTATCTGTACTGTCAGTGCCAGATCCATTTTGAAGTACACAACCCTGACAATACCCTTGGAAGAGAAAAAGAAATGAGCTGTTCTCTGGAGACATTATTATGAGTAGCATGTGTTCCTGGCCTGTTTCCTCTGGGCCTATTTTATGAATCA
>VZUA01072837.1:226-10810 GCA_013401035.1 Horornis vulcanius
CTCTTCTGAGAGGATATAATACATATGGAAAATCACACTGACCTGCTCAAATTAGCAACAAAATTGTATCTATATTTAAGGGCAGATAATATACATATTTAAGGAAGGAAAACAGAAGCCTACTGCTGGTAAATATTTATCCAGTCACATTTAGCTTTGCATTTAAAAGAAAGTCTCAGTGATACACAAACAAACAGTGATGTAGTTTTTATAGGGGATGTGACAATTTTGAGTTACATTTCAGCTTTCCAATGGATCTAATGGGGTTAAACAAGAGTAAACACAAAGGTGACAGTTATAAACTGTTTTGTAAGAAGCAGTTAAGCAACAAGCGCTCAGGCACTGCAGTTCTTAACACAAGTGTGGCTGCTGCAAAGGCTGTTGGCTACACCCCACTACATCTTTTCTTTTCCAGAGCACATGAACAAGGTTTGCAACATGGTACCTGGTGGCAATGCCCTGCCAAGATTGACTTTAGTATCTGAGCCCTGAGAAGACAGTCACGTCCATGAAGAACTGCAAAATCTCAGGTCCTGCTGAGAGCAGTGGGACTAAGAATCCAGAGAGAAGTACAGGGCCAGATTTCTCCAGCATCCCTTCCAAATCTTGGGCAGCTGAAAAATATCCTGCAGTTCATCCTGCAGGCATGGCTGGAGCTTCAATAACAGGTTCACAGCACCTGAGAGATATCCCTAGCAAGATTTTCTCATTCATTTGAGATAATTTATGCTCTTGGAGGACATGGTTACACAGGCATTGTTTTGAACAGCAATAGTGCCCCATGGAGCTCCCATTCCCCTTACAAATTCTTTAGGCCTGTGTGATCCCTTTACTGAGCCAAATCAGGTGGGAGTGTGTATGTGTGTGTGTGTGTGTATGTGTGTGTGTGTGTGTATGTGTGTGTGTGTGTGTATGTGTGTGTGTGTGTGTATGTGTGTGTGTGTGTGTATGTGTGTGTGTGTGTGTATGTGTGTGTGTGTGTGTATGTGTGTGTGTGTGTGTATGTGTGTGTGTGTGTGTGTGTATGCAGCTGCAAGGTAAACTGATCTGGCTGGAAAACAACCTATTTTTTTCTGAATCGTCCCAAGCTGTCCCTGTTCCACCACTTGGTTCACAACTGTGCAAGCTGCTGCAAGGGTGGTTTGGGGAAGCAATGGGAACAAGAAGTCATGAGCAGAGCAGTAGGAACCAAGCCCATTAAGAATCTTTGGGAGTACTACCACCAAATGTGAAACCAGGGTCTGCCCCTGTATGTGTTGCAAAGAAATGAAGGGAGCCACAACAATATGTAAACAAGTGCTGGCTTACAAACCCTTGGCACAGACTTGCCCTTGTGCAGGAGACTTTAGGCCAAACCCTAAATACCTCATAGCTGTCACAGAAGTCATGGGTCCACACAAAGAAAAGTTGGAGGAAATCAGAGCTGTAACTAAACTCAGTGAAGTTAGGTCACCATGTAAGAGATTTCAGGAAGGGAAGTTCTCATGCTATCTTGGTAAAGGGAGAAACAGCATAAATCATGTACTTACATGTGGCTTGCAATTAGCTTCATCTGTGCATGACAAGCCAGGCCAGCCTGACTTGTAGTTTAGCAATTAGTAAAATGTTTTAAACAGAGCATACAGTCTTTGAAGTCTGGAGTTTGGACCCTTATTTAGGTGCCTACAGGGCAGGTTTATGATCTTTTCTGGCTGTTTCCTCTTGGGAGGAAGTGAATCTCGTCCTAAATGTGCATAAGAGCTGGCCTGGCTGAGGACAGCTGGCTCAGAGGCGGGGATGGAGGTGTTGGGTGAAACGTGTGGCTCCTCACCTGGGAGATACAGTCGATGTGCAGGGCCCCCACCTCAGTGCCATGGGATAGGTAACAGCTGCTGATATGACAATATGCAACTGAGAAAAGCGTGAATGAACGGAATCCCCAAATACACCTGCAAAGGCATTTGCCCCAAAGCAGGTCACACTAAAGAGGAAAATAACAATAATGAAGTTTGCTTAGGAGATGGCCATCAGCTGGATTAAATAGTAACCAGGAAATTACCGAGAGACTTCTCAAGTAAAACAAAAAAGAAGTCAGCTTCAAAAGAAGTCTAACCAAAGCATTAAACTTCACGACGGGGGAAGAGAAACCTGGCCTGACAACGCGAGGCATCATACCATGAGTTATGGGTGCCTGCAGCTCTGTGCACCTGGGAGGGGGCTGAAATTTTGGGGAGTTCTCATAGAAGGGTGTGCAACCATTTGTCAATGTTTGTTAACATTCTGATTTATCTGTTGTAATACTGGTACTGTTTCTACACTGACCATCACGTGATTATGTGACATTAATAAATTAGTGAGCAATTATTAATCCCTGTGTTTAAAACCACATGGGTAGAGCAGTTTTTCCCTGTGATGGGAAATAGCAAATCCTACCCTTGTCCCACTGGCAAAAATACAGACTGGAGTGGAAGTAAGGCTGAAAAACTTTAATGCCATTGTATTCATGCAGATTATCTCGGAGACAATCATTTTGAAATTTTGAATTCCTTGACAATTCTGGATTTTTTTCTACTCTTCCTCCACCAGCATTTCATAGTGATTCATGGCAGGCACATATCAATTATCCCAGATCATATAAAAGTGTCTATGTGGTAGGAATTTAGCTCTGTAACAATACTTTTCTACTGTACATCACTCCCCCATATTTTAAAAATATATTGTAGGCCTGCTTGAATGTTCTGATGTACTTCCACATGTAGGAAAGTAAGATGTGAACTTCACTAAATGTGTTTAATGTGTTTCTTTTGTCTCACATCAAAACCTTATTTTCTCCATCATTACTAAATTTGGTGATGGTCAGAAGACAGATTTTCCATGCCTAGTTAGAACTACAAAGTTTAAGCATTTTACTGTTTTTTTTTAACCAGCACTTCACCAAGAAGTATAAAAGGATTTCAGTATGTGGCTATGCCCATTTCATCTGTGTTTACAACAGAAAACCTTTCATAAACACAAAGTAATTTAAAACAAGCATTTTGGGTTTAGACTGGGTTTTTTGGACTCATTGATACTGGATCTGTGCTACAGCATCACCTAAGAGTATAAATTTCATTCATATGAAGAGCCAACCCACAATACCATTTCTATAATGTTAAAGAATAGGACATAATGTTTACACCCAAGCTATGGTCCCTGGGTTCTGACAGACGATACCTGATCCACTGTAAAATATGCTTGCACAAAATTATCTCTGCAAAATATGTATTACACTTCAGCTGGCATTATGAGTTTGTATGGCTGTGTGTCAAGTAACTGCAGTGGATTTCATTCTGTACTTTGTGCCCTAGGACCCAGCCTTTCATCATGTGGAACCATGGCCATTGTTCAGGCTCCGTGAACTGGGCTCCCCCCCTCAATAAGATGAAGGGCTTTTTGTGTTCATGAAAGCCAGCCTGTTCTTCACCACTGCATCATCTGGTCTAATAAAAGATATTACTTCTCACTGTAGGCATTGCTTCTCACTTGTAACCACTTTATAGTTCAAAAGTTTCCCACCCTGACATGACATTTCTGTATTCTTTCTTATCACCAGAATAGTATGTGAGCAAAAAATGACCATTATATAAATGAGATTCTATCACAACAAGGAAACTTCCTCAGGAAGGAGCCTTCAATTAGATTGCTCCTGTTGTGTTTGGCTGGGTGGAGAGTTGTGCCTCCTTATACTCCTCATGATTTCCAGGGAACCCTGTGAGCATGATGCTGTTTCAAAAATGAGACTTCTGGCTCTGCCTGCAATACAAACACCTGCAATATTGTTTGAAAATCAGTCTGATTAAACAAATGCACAACTGTCCTGGAAAGAAAGTTGAACTGCTTTTGCAAGATTTGTTTATTTAAAAAAATTTAGTGTGGCAAATACTGAAAAGCAGAAGTTCATAAAATAACATTGTACATGGATTGGTTCATGTTACAGTTGAAGGACGTGGGATGTCTAAATAGCAGAACTCCTGTTTAAAATTGGAAGGCAGAAGTAAGTGAATGAGTAGTCATCTATTTCAAAGATGCTGAACTGCAAACATCTGCATTTCCATCAACAGTGTTAATGGTGATAAAATGTACCCACTCTAAGTATGTTGACATCATTTGTGAACACAGAATGCTTGGAGGAAAAAAAGTACATTCTTGTTCAACTGGTACACATTTTGTGTACTTTTCTATGTAGATGATGACCTAGAAGCTTGATGAGAGAGGCAAGAGAAAAATATCTTGAAGCAACCAAAAACATTATGCAGTCTGATATAATTTGTCTTGGTCTGCTCAATCACTCAGCACTTTTTTTTCCATGGTGTTTTCATACATTTTATTTTCACAACAAACAGCAGATGTCACCAGAACTTATCTTAGAAATCGATCTAAGCAGCAGCCCTGCAGGCTAAGGAAGTGGCAGGAGAAGACACTACAGCACGCTCTTCAGCATTACAATATGAAAGCTTCTGAGGGGCTGTCTCTGACAAATGGACCCTCTAACATTTCTCAGGGTAAGACATCCTGTGAAAATACTCAGTTCTTCCAGCACGTAGCCTGGTAACTGCGTCTCACCAGAACAGACGAAGCATCATTTCCTCATTGTGCAGCTCTCCGCTACAGGGGTTACACAGCTCAGACGTCAGAAGTCAAACTTGTGATTCTGTCTGTTGAGTGCTAAACATTTGAATCAAAAAGAGCCATGGCCATGCTTTTGCTTTGTTTAAATGAAAGAGAGACCATAATGTAAATTTGGTGCATCAACTTCACATTTTCATTTGATTCACATAGTTTTCACAGCAAAGACTGGAGGAAAAGAAGCTGTGCCTCCTACGTCAGTCACTTTCAGTGACTAATCCTGCTTGATCTTTCACCTTCCTTCTTTGCAACTATGGTTCTCAGCATCTTACTTTGGGTACTTTTCTGAATTATTTAATGCAGGTGAAATGACTTGCTACTGAAATTTTGTGAGGAGAACCTATTCTTTCCTTGTAGTAAACCACTCAGCATCTGTGATGAGCAAAATGCAAGAGGAAAAACCATCTCTTTTCAGGTGACTGGTCTAGAGATATAACTGTAGCTCCTTGTTCCATTTTATTTTATAAAAAAAATGGTTTAGCAAGCAATCAGCCCCATATTTTGCCCTCATCTGTGTTTTCTTCTCATATGCATGCTTTCTCATCTGTATCAGTCCTGTGGAGCTGTGCTGTACATTGTATGGCCAAATAATTAAATTTAATAATAAGCCATAATTCCTGTTAGTTTTCTTCCTTGTAATGTATAGTCTGAATTACAGTGGCACTGGCAACTGAAGAAGCAATGCACTGCAGACTAGATGTGGGCACACAGAGCTATGAGACAAGACACCTGGCAGCAAGGACAAGAACAACTTAAGCCTTTTGCTATCCTAGAAAATATCTGATGTCTATACCCAGATGGGATATGGAGAAATATAATCCACCTTAACAGTACCTGTTCCCTCAGTCACACATTTATGCCAAAAACCCCATCATAATTGGCAATCATTGTGTGAGCTTGACTCTCCACCTCAAGTAAACTTAGCAGTTTAATAAACAGTAGAGACGTAGCTCTCAAATGTCTCTGTTTTCTCTGTATTTAACCTGTGATTCACTCTTCTCCCTTTTTCTCCATGATCCACCCTTCCACACGCACACTTCACTTCAGAAACTGCTATGCAGATTGTGTTCCTACATTACTGAGGGTTTCTTAAAGCTGTACTCATGAGGAAGAGTTGCATCCTCAGCTAAATGAGAGGCTAAAAACAGAAGTTACTGAAATGTGAATGTACATATGGTATCTTCCTGACTTTAAATACCCTGTATAATCCTTGCCTCAGCAGTTGTACTGGTGCAGAGTTTACTATTAAAAACATCCAAAAGTGATGTTTTTCCAACTGTTTCTGATGTTCAGTTCATAGCTGTAAGGATTAACCTTTTCCCAAGATGCCAAGTTTTCCCATTTTCCCACATGCCTTGAAATAAACAATACTGGAAAGCCTTTACAGACTGATTTGAATGGAAAACTGCAAGGTCTTTCTCTTTTTTCTTTCCTCAGCCTTCAGAATCCAGCTCTACTCCTCCTGAAAGCAGCTCCAGTCTATCCTTTTCTCTGCTCCATTTTCAATGTTTAAAAGGATGCGTAGAAGAACACTTGACCTGTCTTCTACTGAGAATCATTCAGCTCATTACAGGGTTTTTAAAAAGGCTTCTAAAATACCATTATATCACTCATCAGAAATATGAATATGTGTCAGTTATGTCAGTTGCACAGTACCAGTAATGCAGAGTCAGAATTTCTGAACAGGAATGACTGAAGTGCCTTCGGTCTCCTAGACCTCCTGACTCGGGTGGCCGAGCCACTCATCAACATCTATTAAACTACTAGGATTTAATGACATTGCCACAGAAATTATGGTCTTTGGCTGCATTAGCATTTACTACATATTTGCAACTAAGTATCTACCAGACAAAAGAAAAGGAAAAAAGCAGGATGTACATTGCTCTGATGGAGGTGTGCCACAGCACTGTAAGGTCTACCAGCATGCTGAGGCTCTGACAGCTCACTCAGGAGCAGTGTGGCCAGGCACCCAGCTGGGTGGGAAGCTGAGGACACTGTCTCAAGCTGTCATCCTCTGCCAGGGGACCAACACCCTCAGACATATTTTGTATTTTGAGTGGATGCCTGTAAATCAGCATGTTTGGAATTCTTTAGATGGTCAGCTGACCACCAATTTCCTGGATGTACATTCGGCTTGGAATAGTTCTCCTATCCTTGTAATTATTTTGGTTTTACATGCAATTACTTGTACACTTCCTCCTTTTATATTGCTTACATGTGTAACTTTAAAGCTATTCCTGGTAGCTCTTTTCTAGAGAATTAGGAATAGTGAGTACTTTCAAAAGGTAGAGTTGGATCATCGTGCAACATTAGCCTTAAACAAAAACAAAACCAAAAAACAAACCAAAACAAAACAACAAAAACCTCCCACATAACAAAAAAACAACAAAAAAAAAACCAACAAAAAAACAAACCCACCAAAACCCCAACCAAACAACAACAACAACAAAAGAAAGCTTTTGGGGCTTCTCTGTGGAAGTTTTCCACATAACTGCCAACTTGGAGCTATTTTAGGTGCGATTAAAAGTCCTCCTCTTCCTGATTACTTTCAGGTAGTTTGATGCAAACATTACAGAGTCAGGACTCTTTTGGATCCCTGTCAGGAGCAATGCCTTCAACATAAAATAAATAAACTATATTAGAGATACCAGGTAAATCTGCTTTAATTCTCCCAGTATCCTTTTGTACCTCAAAGATTTCAGTGATTTATACCCTGAAGTTTACAGGACATATCCATCCATGACCAAGATATGGAAAGTAGAAAGATTCCTCTACAGAAACCCATTGATGGGCTTTCAATCTGCTGTCTCTGCTCCCAACCTCTGGGTTTTGACATTCTGCTGTAAGGTTTGGGACACATTTTTGCTGATGCTTTTTGTTTTGGCATATACACCAGACAAAATAGATTGGGCTTGCCTCTTCCAAAGCCAGTGTGGGTGATGGTATTGGGGTGAGATGCCAGTTTGGTGTACCCTAGCTATGTTGAATTTCCACCTAATCAACTTTAAAAACAGTCAGACATTTTCTTCTCCTTTTTCCTTGTGATTTTGCATTTGTCCAGTTTTCTAATATTTCTGTTGGTGACATCTGCAAAAAGTGCTTTTAATCATATCCTGAACAAGGGGTCTGATACAATACAAGAGTTTCTGACAATACACACACACACACAGACACACAAGGAGTGCAGCAAGGAGGGGGAAAAAAGTACTAAATGGATGTAAAAATGCAATCAAAAAAATTTTTTTTTTTATTGTGTTGCTTTCAGACATATTTAGTGTTTCTCATTTGTATAATTTTCTTCCTGTAAAAATTTTGGTAAACTTTATTGGAATAAAACATAAATTCCCTAGCACATCTTTTGCCAGGCTTTAGTAAAATCTACAAATAAATCTATAACCTTTCCATCTTACTACCTGCCCTTCCAGATCCGAATATGTCTCAAAAATAGAATTTATTTTTACAAATAATAATGTGAAATTACCATTCTATATCTGGGACTTTGAAACTCACATCATAGGATAACGTAGAATCATAGAATAGTTTGTCTTAGAAGGGACATTTAAAGGACATCTAGTCAAATCCCCCTGGGATAAGCAGAGACATCTTCAGTGAGATCAGGGTTGCTTCGTTCCCCACCCAGACTAAATTCAGGCAACTGTGCAGCGTGGCCAGCAGCTCTTCCTATGTTTCCACAACATATTTCCACTGTCCTGTTTACTAGCTAAGTCATCATTTGTGCTTAAAAAGGAGACAATTACTCCAGAACATCTGAAAGCCACATTTTCAGCTGCAGCTCTCTTTTGCATTCTATTTACTGCTTCTACTTATTTCTGCAGGGTACCATCTGGACTCTATCTCCTTCCTACTTCCTCATGATTTGCAATTTCCTAAGTTCCTGCACATATTTTTTGCAATTTATGGACAATCAGCAATTTTTTAGCTTTACAAATACAGCTCAGCATTCCTTCACTCTATTTTTAGCTCAGACAGGCTACTAGGAACTACAGCCTGCTAGTTTTGAGCCTTCTAGAAGAGCTGACTCGTAGAGTCAGATGGTTCAATTCTTTTCCGAAAGCTTAGTGAGAATGGACATGTCATTTCTAATGAGCCAGTTGATATCAAGTGCTCGGATACAGCTGATTCTTGGGTTGTGTCTGCATTTGTTGCCTGGAAGCCTCCGTGTACCCCACCCCAGCTCACACCGACTGAGAGAACTCTCTCCATTTACTCCCAATTGACTCCTCTTGGGTTTGTTTGGCTGTAGGATGGACTCTTCCATTCGGAAGGGATCTACGATGATCACCTAGTCCAACTTCCCGAGTAATTGAGGGCTGACCAAATTAAAGCATGTTGATAAGGTCGTTGTCCAAATGCTTCTCAAACACGGACCGCCTTGGGGAACACCTTCCTCTCGGCAAAGAAACGGTTCCCACTGTGCAGTGTAAATTTAAGGAGCAGGTTTGAACCATTCCCACGCGTTCTGTCGCTGAGTACCAGCGAGAAGAGCTCAACCCCTCCCTCTCCGCTTCCCCTCCTCAGGAAGCTGCAAAGAGCAACGAGGTCACCGGCCCTCAGTCTCCTTTTCTCCAAACCAGACAGGCGAAGAGACCCGGCACCACGCTTTTTGTTGTTTAGGTTCGCTCGGCGTAGTCTGGTTTGGGCTCCGCCTCGGGAGGGAGGGCGGGCCGAGAGAGGGAGAGGGAGGGCCGTGGAGCGGGCCGGAGGCGGCATCGGCGGCATCGGCATCATCGGCGCGGCGGGCGGGCGGGCAGGCAGGAGGCGCCGGAGCCGCGGCCGCAGGTGGGAGCGGGATCCGCGGCCGGGCGGGAGAGCGGTCGGTGCCTGGCGCGGAGCGGGGCGCGCCTGGCTGGGGCGGCGGGAGGTGCCGGGGTCTCCCTCCGGGTTCAGCGCTTGCCGAGCCGTGATGGCAGCAGAGCCCTGCGGTGAGCAGGGCTGCCCGGCGTCCCGGGGCCATCGCCGGCGTTTGTCATCGCCGCTGCGTGCCCCTGCCCGGCAGCCGGTGTGGGGGAGCAGCCGCTGCTGCAGAGCCGGAGCGCGGGGGCTTCGCTGCTGCCCGCTCCGCTCCCTCTCTTCCTCCTTTTACAGTAAACTGTGAAGTACCACAGATCAATAATCTCTCTCTTATGCATGTGGAAGGCAGTCCTGTTGTGTTACTTAAAAACCAAACAGGCAAACAAACACCCCAACCCCGTCTCTGATTTAGGCGCTTTTTTAAAGCACATCTCCATTGCTGCTGAGCTGTGCTTTTCGGTAAGCTTCTATAAGCATGCCAAGTCAGGACGGAAAACAGTTCAGAATATTAACTGTGGCGTCTGCAAAACAGATGGAGAAGCACGGATAACGTGGTGGTGACTATTTCTCTATTGCTTCCAGGTACTTAACACCACCAAAAAAAGAAAAAAATGAAAGCTTTTCCATCATGTCTCTCCATGCAGTAGCGCTTGCCAGTTTCAGCAGAACAGAAGTTTTCAAGCACCCCTGCTCTGAGAAGGTGAGGCAAGGGAGACCTCTGAATGGTGGCTCAGTGCGCTTGTTAGCCTGGGGAGGTCTTGGTCCAAAAACCAGCTTTTAGTTGTCAGTGGATGTAGTACATTATTTTTAAATGCTGATGGCATAAACTTGGGAAATGCAGTCCCAATACTGGAGGTGGAGGAGGAAAAGGAGACTTCTTTTATGGTAGGAAGGTGTCAAATTGTCAGTATTTGTTTTGGGGTTTTTTGTTTGTTTTGTTTTTTTTTTTTTTTTGTTATGGCACTGTGTTGTGCTTTCCATGTGCTTCTGTTGTTGTATTTCCTTATCACTGCTCTTTAATCACTCCCCCCCCCTCGATGTAGTTGAAATCATAGCATCTTGAAAGTAAATGGAAATAGTACCTGAATTCTCAACCATTCTGATAAGAACCGGGAGATGAGAGCATTG
>VZUA01072837.1:11554-23996 GCA_013401035.1 Horornis vulcanius
TGATATTTACCATGTGATATTTATATGTATAAAGCCTGCCTACATGCCAGTTTCTCTAAAGAAGTGCAGAGGGAGAAAAAGTAGAAAACACTAAACAGATACTGAAAAAGAGTATTTTTTCTAAGCACTGGCATAATCAAATGCTAAATATTTTCAATTAAACATACTATTTTTGGCTTGAAACATTATTCCATAGTCAAAAGGGAAATTCTCTGTGGGTTTTAATTTCTTCTGCTTTCCGTGAGTCTGAAGGGTATCTGGACAAGAGCTGTACTCTGAGTCACCTCACTCTTCCACGTAGGAAGTGTAGAGGTCAGCAACCCGGCGTGGCCGAGGACAGCACACCTTTAACTCCCTTCTCTTTGTATGGGATCACTGAGTTCAGGGCAGGGTGAGTGGAGTCCTGATTGTGCTTCAGTGTGCAGACATTCTCACTGCTGTGGAGGGAAGGCACAACACCCTGGTTAAGTGCCTTTTAACAGTGTGCATGTGGGAGCAGGGCATCCCTTTCATTTCCCTGCTTTCTGTGATGTGCTCTGGAGGTCTATGATGTACATGAGGCAGTAGGGACGTGGGGGGACAAATTTTAGGTCCTCACAAGGAATTTGTGAGCTTAGGGAGGATTCTTGTTGCTTTGCTGTCCTAAGTGTCTCATAGTCTCTTGTTGGAATTAGCCCCTGAGTGACTGCACTGAATTGCTTCCCTGATTCAGTTTACACTGGTTTGACAGTATGGTAAATCCAGCTTTGAGGGTAGAAATACTGAATTGGAAGCATCATGACTGCAAAAAGTGAAGTGCTGATCTGGTATAAACCTGCTCAGGCAGTTCAAATCCATTCAAAATTTTGGTCCCTTCATACTGGCAGGCTCTTTTGCCAGGTCGAGCATTATCTATCTGTGTCACCTCCTGCATTATGCTGGGTCAGTCACATTGCTGATACGAACCACATGTCCTGTGTTCTATCAAATTAGGTGATGTGACCACACTTGCTCCCAAGTGTTAGAGCTGGGAGATCAAGCAGCACATGGATCAGATATTTGTGGAGTTGGGTCCTCATAGATTTAGCCTATAACTTGTGTACATCTAAATACATCCATGCTTCCAGATACTGATTGGTGGTGCCTTGAATTCTTTTCCACTCCATTGCTTTTGTTTTGGTCGATACACAGGCATCCTATTCGCATTTTGTCTCATTTGTGCCTTATGCACATGTTTAATCATCCTGCTGTGGGGAGTTTCTTTTGGTCACCTGCCTTCTGGAGTGAAATGAGAGATGCAGAGCTGAGGTGCCAGTGCTTTCCAGACAGTGCATGCTTCTGGGGAGGTTTCCAGGCAGCCAGAACTGTAGGCAGTGGTTAGGTGACTGTTGTCATGTCTCAGAAAAGTGTTCTTCCTGCTGGGATGACTGTGAGACTGAGGTTATCATTAGCAGAGTGCTGTTATCTTATAACCAAATTGTCTGCCTCTCTGTTCTCGTTGTAGTTAAACCACGAAAGCCTAAAAGTGGCGTTCACTGACTCAGCGTGTTCTTCAAATCCCTCAGTGAGGATTAGCTGCCTTGCTCCAACACCTCAAATCTCTGTTCTCTCAGGTAATGCCAGTTTGTTCCAAGTTGCCTCCCTCTGGGGAGTTTTGCTGGTGCTTGTAGTGCTAGCAAGTGCTGTTGGTGTTTGTGTGTACTGAACAAGTTGAATTTGTTTGAAGAGGGTTCCTTATTGCCTTTGAGGGTGGTACAACATCAAATGTTGTTGCTCATGATACAATTTGCAAGTATGGGTGGGTTTTTTTTGTCTTTTAATGGTAGTTTGGCTGTTTTAGTTAATGCTGACATTTGCATGTGAGGGTGGATCAGGTTGCCCAGAGAAGTTGTGGGTGCCCCATCCCTCCAAGTGTGGATGGGACTCAGGGCAACCTGGTCCTACTGGAAGGTGTCCGCACCTACAGCAGGGGGGTTGGAAGGAACTGATCTTTCAGGCCCCTTTCAGCCCATAAAATGTTGTGATTTTTTAAATTGTAACACTAAATGTTTTGTACAGAGCATATTATATTTGCAGCCCAAATTGAGGTATTCCTGTGCAATTGAAATGTCAGTAGTTACCAAAATACCTTTCTTTCCCTGCAAAGTTTGAAATATATTTGTTTGAAAGTTACCTAGTTTTATTTATCCCATTCCTGTCCTTATTTTGCCATGGCTGGCTGCATTGGCAAGATATTTGTTTGCAAGTGCAGGCAGTAAAATGTGCAGTTTTGCTGCTATTTCTGCAAGAACTTTGTCCTGGTAAGTGGCAGGTAACTGATCCCTATTACTGACATACTCTGGCTGATTTTGACCTGGCTTTACTGGGACAGCTTTGTTACCAGCTCTTGCAGTTTTGGTGGTATGTGATAGTCTTGCTTTTTTTCAGCTTTTTCTTGATGAGCACTGGTCTTTATATGGACCTGCTGTTCCAAAAGACATGGGGTTTTTTGTTTTGGTTTTGATCCCTTCATTAGTAAACTTTCTTACCACGTTCTTTGCGTGCATGCAGGCTTCCAGGTGAGAGACTAATGGAGAAGTTTACTGTTTTCCAATGAGATATGTCCAAGGAGAGCAACCTCTGGGCAAAGTCTGGAGTCTACAAGACTTGCTGCTTTCTCACCAGCAGTGTTTAACAATCCTTGTGGTCCTAGTTCTTTTTCCTGGGAATGATTCTTCTTGATTGCATCTATTCTTAGAATTTTACAACCTGCTTATCTTCCCCAAAGGAGATAGTTGTTAACTTCATTGTGTTGATGAAGTGGACTGTCTCTTCTTGAACTGAACATAGACTTGGTGGTCTGATCTCTCCATTACTTGGATTATGGCAGTTCCTCTGAGGCATCTTTGTTTGTTTGTTTTTGGGTTCTTTTGTTTGTTTTGTTCAAGGTGTAGGACTTCAGTTTATTCTTCAAAAGCTCCTGGTTGTAGTGCACATTTCTGTATCCTGCTAATGTTGCCACTGAAAGTGGTTTTTCCATTTTCTGTTGAACTACAGTTTTGCAGTAGATCACGTAGGACCTTGGCAGTGCTTTTCATTCTTTTAGAGGCATTGTAAAGATCTTGCTGTGACAGAGCTAAGTTTGTTATGGTTTTGGCTAAGTGTTGCCACTCCGTGAATAATGGACTGAAGTTTACTTTAGCCATTTCCACTCTGACTGAACTGAAACACACAAGCACGTTGACCTTGTATTACTGGGTGTATTTTTTGTTACTCTTTCTGCTCTATTGATCTTCCATGTGACTTACTATAACGTAATCTTCTCTTCTATTGGCAATAGGATCAGTACCTGTATCAGTAATAGTTTTGTTATCCTGTTTTGTAGAACAGTGGTGTTTTTGAGCACACTGACAATCAGTCACCGTTAAAGTCTTAGCTAATTGTGTTTGGATAGCAGCAGAATGCTTTACTGTTGGTTTATTACCTAGCCTTTATCAATGACAGAATTGCTTCCTGAGTGCGGAAAGCAAGAACTTTCTTGCAGGAAGAGCCAGCAGCAAGTGGTGAGTGAATTCAGCTGTTTCCTGTCTTCTCATCTGTGCAAAAAATACTATGCATTTTATTCATGTTGTGTATTAACCTTTTCTTACTATTGTTTCCTAACCTCTTGTTTTCTTCTATTTTCTGAGCAGATGAATCTTCAAGGCCAGCAGTGATTGGACATGCTGGAAGCTTTGGATCATACCCAGGCAGTGCTGAAGCTATCAAAGACATTCTCGTGTCTGTTTTAAATGCATCTGGTCTGAAGCCCTCTTTGGTGTTGGAGCAGAGCACAATGCAGGGTGCTGAGCATCCGGACAGTGATGTGGAACAGTGGGAAGAAAGCAGCGCTGGGGACAGCCATGATGACAGCGACAGTGATTCTGCACATCACAGCGCTGCCTGCACACAGACAGACATTCGGTTTACAAGGCCCCGGGCATGCTGGAACAACACAGACTGTGATTCCCCCAAACCTCCGCTGGATACTTTCTCTTGTCCCCCTTATCCTGGTGGAGATCCTGCTGCTTCCTCCCTGAATGGTTGCACCCTTTCAAGCATGTCCCCTCTGAAGCGTGACTGCTTTACCCAGGTGACGTTAACGGGAGGCACTGTCACATCTGCTGTTGTGCATTCTGGAAAAGAATCTTATACCTCCCCTGAAAGAGACTTGGCTTTCCCAAGGTTGCTTTCAGATTCAACTGTTGGTAAAGCAGATCTAGTGAAATACCCTTATGCCGTGGAGCCTGAACCTCTCAGCAATAGCGACAGTGGCCTTTCCCAGTCAGAGACAGTCAATCCAACAGGTAACTTTACAGCTGCATTTTTGTTGTAAGATCTCTGGAAAGAACTGTAACTGAAGCGGGCTTTATTTATGGTGATTGCAAATAAGACAGATGCTTTCATTCAGAATAGGAAAGAGGGGAGAAAGAGCTAAAAACCAAGGAGAACCAGAGGGGTGCACTTGGTAAAACGGGAGATGCACATGCTTTTGCAGTAGGCATCTCTTGGGAGGCAGAAATGCTTCTGTAATGTACAACTGTTGATAAAATGTAAAAGTTGCCGAGCTGTGATAAATGTAAAACGTCCACTGGATGAGCTTTCTAGCAGCTTTGTCTTGTCTTCACTGTTACACTTTTCCCAATAGCAGATAGCATGGCTCTGGGCATTGGGTAGTGCTTCATTGGTGTCTGTGGGGTCATGCTGTGTTTGGCAGGAGCTGGAGGAGAGGGAGTCCTGGGGTTTTGGAGACAGGGCATTATCATCCAGTTTATTATTACTAAATTGACTGTTCTAAAGCAGGACTGTTTTTCCTTTTCCCCTTTCCAAGTGCACCTGAGGTCTTGGAGACACAAACCCCCATCTGATGTAGAACAGATTCTTTATACCTTTCACCAGTTTCCAGCCATATGGATAATCCTGTGTGTTGTCTGTGAAGAGAACTGGCTGAGGGCTGCTAGCAGATAGTGCCCTTTGAGCAGGGTGCTTTCTGTCCCTGCAGTGTCAGGGGGCTCTGGGCAGTGTAGGCCTGTAGGTGAGGAGCTGTTCAGTGGGAGAGTTCAGCATGTGTCCCTGAGATGGCTGGGGGAGCAGCTGGCCTGGCTTTGGGGCTGTGTGTGCCTCCATGAGATGTGCCAGCCTTCCTGGGCTGCAGGCTGGGGTTCCTGCCCTTTGGCTGAGGCAGCAGAACAGTCCCCTCCTGTTTAACACCTAATATTGACAGGAGCAGCCTTTGGTACAGCAAGATGAAGCATTTTGATTTTGTTTATAAAGGGTGTTAGTGGCATCCAAGGACTTCATTTAGGGCCACAAAGATGTTCAGATGAATGGGGCACCTCTCCTATGAAGACAGACAGAGCTGGGGTTGTTCTTGGAGAAGGCTCCAGGGAGACCTCGTAGCAGCCCTCCAGTACTTAGAGGGGATCTTATAAAAAAATTGGAAGGGCGATCAGATATTAGGAAGTAATCTACTGTGAGGGTGCTGAGGCACTGGCACAGTTAGCTCAGGGACATTGTGGATGCCCCATCCCTTTAAGTGTTCAAGGCCAGGTTGGATGGGGTCCTGACTAACCTGGTCTAGTGAGTGATTTTTGAGCAGCCTGATGTAGTGGAAGGTGTCCCTGCCCATGGCAAGGGGTTTGGAACACGGTGATATTTAAGGTCCATTCCAATCCAAACCCCTCTATGATGATAGATTTCTTCAGAAAAATGTTTTCTAGTGGAATAAAGGCAAAGAGCAAGGAGTGTTCATCCTGCCTTTGTATTATGAAAGAATAATACAAGTCTAGGTTTTGTTGGTTTGTTTCGATGTGGGTTTTTTCTTCTCCCTTTGGTCAAGAGTAGTCCTAGCGGTGACACTCCACTGACCTCCACTTCCAGTTTCTGATCCTTTCTAGCTATTCATTCTGAGCTCCTCCAAGGTCTAAGTTGGCAGCAAGGTCTCAACAGGCACATGCCACTGCAGGACTGCTCTTAATAACACCTCTGTCCTCTGGGACAGGCTGTTGTCATCGGTTAGTGTGTGACGATTATGGCTGTTTCCTGCTGCTGGGTGTTGCGTTGGCTCCGTGCCTTTGAGAAGTACCCATCAGGGAGAAGGAAACCACACCCAGCAGTTGGGGCTGGCTGAGGCCAGTCACACGTGTCTGGGGAGCTGGGTCTGGAAAACACAGCCCAGGCTCTGGGGTCAGCAGGGACTGTGAGGCACGTGCAGAAGAACAAATACATCGCGCGTGACTCGACCTTCTGGCTCGAGTCGGATGTGTCACAAGCTTGTGTTGGGGTGGTGGTGCTGCTGGCTCTCCAGAAAACAAAGGGAGCAAGGAATGTGGCAGCCAGGTGACTGAAGGAGAGCATCCTTGATTTTACTTAAAAATACTCCTCATAGGAGGCAAGATCCTGTTAGACACTTTGCAGTGTGGTATGTTCTGTCTGCCTGAGGCCTTTTCTGTACAAAGTGAAAACTTCTGCATTTCTTTATTCCTTGTTGCTTTTAACCATTAATACACTATTGGGTAGCTTGGGTAATGAGATCTCATTCTCTTCTGCCCTGTCCAGTATTATAAGGGTGTGAAAAGTGAATAGCGAGATGAAAAAGAAGAAATACCATGCCTAATTTGAGGGCAGGAATTACACAATAGGATTTCTTGACTTGCTGTTCTTTCTATTGCTATCTAAGAGATGGTGGTTTCTCAGGAGAGTTGCCGAGGGATGCACAAGATACAAGAAAACAATGTAATATCACTTAAATCAGAATAATTTTTTTTTTCAGTGGAATTTAATTTTTGTTTAGTGGGATTTTCTGCTGGTCCCCTGAAATTCCTACTATGCCTTGTTCATATGTTTGAGGCCACCAGATAATGGCCCTTATTCAACCTTTTGAAAGGACTCTGTCACTGTTAATGAAGAGTTTGTGACTGAGTTTAGTGTTTTCTGGGGGCTTTTTTGTGGCCAGTGTGTCACTGAGTTCATAGGCTTGTTCTGAATTTTAACCTCAATGTACATCAAGGTCACTTCCTTCCCTGGCTCTTAAGGCTTTTTTCCCCAGTCCCAGCAGCCTTCAGGCAACAGTGTTCAGGAGCAGAAAGGCAACCAGATAACTTTTCTATGTTGGACTCAGAGTTACATCCCATTGCTGGATGTGCTAGGCTTCTTCTCTGGTTTTTTGTGGGTTTTTTTTGGTTTTTTGGGTTTTTTTTTGGTTTTTTTTTTACATTCTCTTTACTTAAAGATGCAAGAGGGATGCAAGAGGTAAGCAAAGAAGAGAGCTCCCATTAGATTTCAAAATTATATTTAAGATGAATTGCATTTTATGTTTTAAAGAGAAAGGAATAATTTTCCCATTTCCTTATTTCTCATTATTTTTAGTTTAGAGAGTAATATTTGTTATCTGAACTAGCAAGAATGTAGTCTTTTATCAAGCTAGAGTTTATAGAGTTTACCTAGTAAGATGAATCATCAGGTAGGTATGAAAATAACTTAATTAGGCAATTAAAAGTGTTTTGAAAAGTCATATTGTCAGCCTTCCTGTTTTTCCTTCATGGTATACACAATGGCAGTATTAATAATTCCTTACAAAAAGCTCTCCATCTGTGTCACTGTGCTTGAGCACAGTACTGACTTCACAGCCTGATGTCATCAATGCTCAGGGCAGTGTAACGTGATTTCTTTAAGCATGGCAATATAAATAATCCAAACTAGGCCTGAGAATCAGTGTCCCTTAGTTGGAGAAAAGTTTTACATAAATTATGATCATATTTTGTGGGAGCTCTTTAGCCTCAGACTTCTAGACAAATTTAGGAAAGGCATTTTTTAAAAAATAAAAAGTCATTGACTAGGCTGTGCTATTTGCAAAGGCTTTAAATGGTGTCTGTGTGGTGGCTGCTTTCCACCACATATGGTCTCTTCAATCCTGTAAACATGAGAGTGAAAGAGAAACTGCATGAGTTCAAGGTCCATGAAGAGGTAGTAAACATCAGTAAAAACCTGATGTATGCTCTACTGTACTGTGAGAAGTTCTTATTGGGGAAAAAGATAAAATTCATTTCACGTACTCATCAGTGACTACCAGGAGAACAAAACTGCCATTCTGGGAAGCAAGGAATGCTGTGGCTGATTCAGTATGGGTTACATTTGGAAGCAGGAGGGAGATTTCCTTGGGGTATGGAAACATAACAGCAAAATGTTTTTCAGACCTAGTATTTCCAAACAGAGTACCAGCAGTGATATGGGGAGTCTTTTAAGGCTGGTGCATCTCTCTGCATGCCCAGCCAGCAGTGAGGTTTGTGTTTCTTCCAGCAACTGTGAATGAGCAGGGTGCAGTGTCAGCTGGCTGTGTCGCCAGCAGCAGAGCGTCACTGCACATCCAGCCTCCGGTTCTGTTTGTGGGTGTCCCCAGCAGCTCAGGCTGTAGCTTGGAGAGAACTGGTGTGGAAGTGCAGTGCTGCTGTCACAGCACAGTATTTAAACTGTGTTTCTCTGGTAGTGGATGTTCATGCTTCAGGTTGCCAGAATAGTTGAAATGCCAGTGTGTTTCTCGCGTTTTTCTCCTCCTTAGCTTCTAGCACAGCCTCCAGCCCCAGTGGTGTTCAGTTTTGGGAAAAAAATAGTTTGCTTTGCTTTTTGGAAGTCACTGCACGCATCATGGGAGCTGCAGAGGAAGAAGTAACTAATAAAAGTTCTTGTTATACCCACAGGTTCTACTTCTCCTTTGAATATAAGTGCTATACCCTTGAATCGTTCACTGCAGGATGTCTGCATGCTTCCAGAGGATGTGGAAAAGGTGATGACAACGTAATACCATCATCATAATGTTTTTGACATTTTATTTTTGCAAAACCAAATGACAAGAGATGTTTCTCAATAAAAGAACTTCCTGATGTACTAATATCTACAAATACTCTATTTTCCTTCTTCTTGCCCTCCATGGGTGAACCTAAAAACATAAAATGCCTATTTCATAATTTGTCTTCTACTCTTGATATTAATTAAATATTTGAATTATTTTTAAATAATGAAAATATATACAGGAACCATGTATATTTCTGCTTTTCATTCCAACATTTCCCCATTCATTCCTTAAAAGCAAACTTTAACATTAGTAACTTTAAAGTTATATTAGAATATGTTACGTAGAAGTTGTTGCAGCTGCATGCATATGTATTTACCTCATGCTTTTACTATCAGAAGATGGGGAGAGGATGGGTTTTTTTTGTGTGTTCTTATGATGAGCATGTGAGATTTACTGTCAAAGAATTACAGTCTGAATAACAAGCACAATCACTGCAGTAATTCAGGCAGTTTCTCATGATTTCTAATAAGGGCCTCAGTCTTGGGTGTGTTGCCAGGTAGGCAGTGCACTCAAGCATGTAAAGAGAGCTAAAGATGAGGAGCTAAAGCTGTCACACATAACTCTGTGTGCTAAATGTTACTCTTTTCCAACAGTGGAATGTTACTCTTTTCCAAGAGTGAAAAAAGAGGGGTTAATGGATTGCAATGAGTAGGATTTAATATAAAAGAGCTTTAGAAAAGTGCCTAGAAAAGGAGATTTTTTTCCACTGGACTGTGTGCATGTGGTCCCATGTCCTGGGCCCAAGAGGTGATCATCATCTTTGTGCACAACACTGGTTTTACTGGAGTAGCAAGTTCTGCCTTTGGTCTGAAGATCTCAACATCCAATAAGGTGCATTTCAAACAACAAAACCCACTCCGTAAATCACATGCCAAAACTCAAGAACTTGAACTAGGTTTTCATGTTTCTTTTTATGAAAGGTGTTTCAGAAAGGAAATGATGTTTCTCCATCTGTAATGTGGGACCTAAACCGAAAGTAATTTGTTTTCAGACACCAGGAGACCAGTGAGCAGTTTTCTGGATTAGAAACCACAATCTGAGTGTTGAGTGAGGCAAGATCTTATCAGCTGCTACTGCTGTGGAGAGATTGAGGGCTGATGTGATTACAAGTTAAAAGATAGCAAGAGCTCAGTCCATTATGAGCAAGGCTGCCTTTAAAAAAAGACCCAAAGAACAAAAAAACCCACAAAACTTCAAATACTTTTAGCTTGTGAAATAATCTCTTTGAACTTGAGGATTGAAAGTTAAGGTACATGTGGTGTCAGTAGGTCCTGGAGTTTTAGTTGTGGGCCAGGAAGGAAGTGGGTCAGATAATCTTCAAGGGGTTTTCCACTGATGTTAGTGGGAGAGGACAGAAATGAGAAGGTTGGTGTGTCACAGCTGGGTTGGGACTGCTTTGTAGCATGAGGGAGCTATCAGTAGGCAGAGCTGAAAGCTGATAGTCATGCTGAGTACAGGAATTCATGTGTTCTGTTTCATGTTTTTGCAATGCAGCTCTTTCAGATACACTCATAATTGCTTTTATCAGCAGCACATGCCAATAGGCTGTGCTATGCCCCTAACTTGAAACTTTTTGTATCTTTAAAGTAGGAGATATCTCCCAAAAGGAAAAAAGGCTTTTAAATTATTTCTTTGCTAATGGAAAGATAGTAAACTCCTGGGCCCCTAAAGTTCACTGAAAGTTGTCTCTGGGGAAACTGTGCACCAAGCAAGTAGTATTAATTAGTGTTAGGAAAAAGATAAGTCTCTCCAAACACCCAGAGGGACTTGGGCACTCTCTAATGCTGAGCTTCATCTTGTCTGCATGTATTTGTCTGTGAGCAGTAAGAAAGCTGTACTGTCTGTTGTGCTCCTTAAGATTTATCTATTCCTAAGCACTGATGTCTTTCTTCATGGTTCCTGTACAAGTTGAGAGGATGTCATGAATACTGTTGTCGAGTGGTACAATTTTCTGAACATAAGCCACTTTTATAAAGCTTTAATTATCCTGCACTCAAGAATCTCTAGCCTTGGATACTGCCATGGCTTTTTAGTTGTAAGTTTAGGTTTGCACATGCCAGTTGAGGGGAGAAAGTATCCTGGCTGTCTCTGGGTTTCCCCCCAGGCACCTGAGTACAACCTTCTCTCCACGATTTTTCTACTTTTGAGCTGAAACAGATGTGGGACTTGTGCCCAGACCATCAGCAGTAGCTCAGGTGGGGCTGGTGGGATGCTCTGTTAGATCTCAGACAGCAATGGATACAGCAGTGATTTTAGGAGAGGAGCCCCAGGTGTGTGTCTATGTCTCAGTGGTCCCTTTTCCTAGAGCATGGGTGACCATGGCAGGCGAGATGGCAAGGGACATCACAAGGAAGTGTTGTCCTATTTGGAAATGCTACAGTGAAGCTTTGGAACAGCTACCTTTTATTTAAGGCAGTGGGAATCCCAGGGGAGCCAGGTTCCCCACTTACTCTTATCACAGATTTTCTATGTGGTGTTGAGATGACCATGTAAGCTATCTCACTGCACATTCCCTGCTTCACTGCCCTAACTCTTAAGACATGAAAACATTTTACTAGCTCCTGTACTTCCCACCACCTGAAGATCTACACTGCATTCAAAACTTGCCAATTCTGCCCCCCTCCACCTAGCATGTGTGCAAAACTGCTTGTATACATTGACTTGAAATTAAATCATGTTAAATAGGTTACTTGGATGCATGCTTGCATACTAAATAATGCAATGTAACTACAAGACTGCATCTCTGAAATGCATACATATACATCAGTTAGTCATTTTTATCGAATACTTGGGTAAGATAAAAGTAGATTTTATGTTATAATCAAGGGTGAGACAATTATCTGGGCAGTTGCCTTTTGCATATTTTTCCTGAACTGCCCTTGGGGTGGTTTTTTTGAGTTTAAATAAAAGGTCAGAAAGGTTTACATTTTTATTTATAGACTTGAAAAAGTATGGGCGGGGAAAATGATACCTTTCACTTCATCTTAACTAAATATCAGATGTGCTGTGTACTAATGAATGTTCCAATCTTGTGTCCAGGAAAACGCGCACTTTTTTGTCGCAGATATGATTATAGCATCACTAGAAAAAATGAAATGTAATATCCTAAGCCAACAACAAGCAGAGTCCTGGGGTGTGGAGGAAACCAGTGGATCAGATGGCAGCTATCACACTGACTCAGAGTTATCTTCTTACCCTGGAGTGAAGAAGTCTGATTCTTCTGTTACCTCTTCAGACAGTGGTTATGAAGGCAAGTTACTTAATCTAGAATGTAACCTTGTCTGAAAGCCTTTGCTGTTCGTTTCTGTGCAAGAAAATACTAAACAAATTGGGGCATTGCTTGGAACTATATCCTCTGCTACCTTCTTTGAGTCTCTGGCAAGTGGGTCTGTTGAGGATCATTATGCCACAGGTTTTTTTCCTGTGGGTCACATACTTCCTTTTTGGTGTTCACACCTATGTTTTATTCATTATAATTATTTTTTACATAAAAATGAAAATGTAAGGTTTAAATGCCACAAGCCAAGCATGACACTGCACAGAGCATGCCTGTAGCTGGTTGTTTTTCTCTCTCTGCTTAATGTATTTTTTTTT
>VZUA01072837.1:31791-48812 GCA_013401035.1 Horornis vulcanius
TAGTAGTAAGCAAAAGTGATAAGGACCAAAGCATGACCTTGCTTGTTGCTAGAAGTGAAAGATTTCTGGTGTTCGCCTTCCCAAACTGTGGCCATAACTAATACATAGGCATGTGAATAATAAGACCATCACTGCAGAATTGCTGATCTTTTTAGGAACAGGCATAAGCAAAATAAGATTTAAAGTAGCTTCTGTTTTCTCTTGGACACAGACCTCTTCTTTATGCATCAGTTACATGTTCACCAAAATCAAATGGTAGTGTGTTTTTGTCTCTCTCGTTCACCTCCCTGTGATTCCATTACTGAAATAAGTATGAGGGTCATCACTGTACCTTCTATCTGCATCAGTGATATTTTAAAAGCAATAGCTCTATTTCCAGTGTTCACCTGCTCAGCACAAGCATAGTTTCGCCCAGTAGTAACCTGTTCAGGATAAAACCCCTCAAATTCCTCTCTGCAAAGCAAATAAATAAGCCTGGCTTATGATATTAGATACTATATGGGATTTTACCTACTGTTCCTGAGGTAAGAGAGAGCTCTTTACACATTATTTAAGGATTGCTGGGGTAACTCTGTACTGCAGCTCTAAAGCCTGACGAATGCATGTTCAAAGCAGATAAGTTTATTCTGAATCCCAAAACTTCCAATTTTTATTAGTGGGATCTCAAATTCGGAGGAGAGGTAGATAGCAGGAACTTAGCTCGTATAATCCGTGTGACTAGGGATGTGAAAGGGGCTTATTCTGGAAATACACTCAAAAAATAACTTTTTGTAAATTTGATTGTGTTTTATTTCTCTTTGCAGTGTACTGAAAGAATTTGAACAGGTCCCCAGCCACCTGACAGAGGAGCTGCATCTCTTCTCGCTGGATGATCTGGTGAAGATCAAACGAGGGCAGTTACTGCCCCTTCTTAAAGATATTCTGAAGAGCTCCACCTCTCATGTAGATGGTTGTGAGGTAAGGAAAAACCAGGGCTTTTAGTGTCCCTGCAGCTGCTCCTGTAAGGAAATATCCCTGCTGCCATTCCCAAATAATTTTTTTCTTGGATTTAAATTCAGTCCTTTTGTTGTTGTAGCTCTGCCAAGCGAAGGGGTTTATCTGTGAATTCTGTCAGAGTGCAGACTTGCTCTTTCCATATCAGACTGCCAAATGTAAAAGATGCCCAGGTATGTTACAGACTGAATGTTTTTCCTTCTTCCTTGGGGGAATTTTGGTGTATGAAACCATTTAGACTTATTTTAAACACTGAGAACTAGCTTCACTGAAAGCATGCATATTTGAAGACCTGCATGTGCGTTTGGAAACCACAGACAGCATGTATCTTTGAAAACCAGCCTGTGGCAGCTGTTTGGTGTCAGTGAATTCAGAGAGCAAATGACCATGGTTATGCTTGCAGGGGGTGCTATTTTTTGGGTCTAGGCATGAGAGAGCTGTTTTATCAGATCTTGCCAGCATTCACTGTAAATTGTTACAGTGGTGGTTGTTGTCCTGCCCTTGCTCTGCTTCTGTTTACTTTTGTGCTAAAATGTATGTGGTAGAACATCATTCAAGGAACACGGCTATTGACTATTTTTTTTAATTCCTTTTTTTTCTTTTTCTCTGAATGCTACTCTGTATATATAAACAGAGTGCAAAACATGCTTTCACAAAGCATGCTTCAAGTCTGGAGGTTGCCCCAAATGTCTGCGGATCTCAGCTCGGAGGACTCTTTCAGAAGCTCCATCACTGGTGCCTCAGTGAACCTGGGTTCCCCTGACTGCTGACTTTAGACGGTGCTCGGAGCCAAATCTTCACGTGCATGACTAAGCATTAAATAATGTTGTTTTAGACATTACTGTTTTTAATGCATGTCTCCTTTATGGGGGGTAAAATAAAAAAAAAAAAAAACAACCCAGAAAACCAAAAAACAAATGTCAACTTTATTATCGTCATTGAAAACTCACCCTGAAGGAGTTTCATCTTAACTGGTGACAGACTGGATGTTAATTTTTTGGGCTGCCTTTTGCTCCCATGTTTTGTCCTTGTATGTAAGATTTTTAATACTATATTTTTTTCATGTAAAAATGATTCATTTCTGTGATTCTGCAGATAATGTATGAGTGAGTGAGCTTTGGAGGTCTTTGCCTGTGTTTGATTTTGGAAATGGGGGAAAAAGTGGTGAAGTACAAAATCATTCTCTGAAAAGCTCTACAATAAATAGAAGAGACTTGTCTGCAAGTTTTAGGCAGATGCTAATCTGAAATTTCTATGGCAAATGCTTATTGTGAACCAGTGAATTTTAAGTTTCTTTTAAACACATCTATGCAACAGCCTGTGGTGAGTTAACTTGGCTTGCTGCTAGGTGCTCTTCACATTTCACCCAGCTGCTCTCTCACCCCATTCCTCAAGAAGACAGAGGGAGAAAATAAGATGGAAGAGCTCACAGGTTGAGATACAGACAGGGAGATCACTTGCTAGCTACTCTCATGGGTAAATAAGACCTTGAATTGGAGAAAATTAAATGTATTGTAAATTAGAAATTGAGTAGGGTGGTGAAAAGCAAAGACTAAACCAATAATTTTCCCTTACCTCACCCGCCCGTTTTCCAGGCTGAACTTTGCATCTTGATTCCCAATTTTTCTACCTTATAGCCTGCTCCAAGTGGTACAAGGCAGATGGGGAGTTGGGGTTGCTGTCAGTCCATAACTGCTCCTTTCTTCTACTCCTGCCTCCTCACACTTTCCTCTTTCTCCACTGTGGATCCTTCCCATGGGCTGCAGTCTTTCAGGATATACCTGCTGCTATACAGGCTCTCCAGGAATATTTCCCTCAGGAAATATTCATGTGCTCCAGTGAGGTCCTTTCCATGCACTGCAGGGCAATCTGTGCTCTGATGCTTAAGCACCTCTTCCTCCTCTTTTTCACTGACCTTGGTGTTTTTGCTGCTGTTTCTCATGCTCTTTCTTAAATCCATTTTCTTAGCAGTATCAGCATCTTGGCTGAGGTGCTCAGCCCTGGTCTGCAGTGTGTCCCTCGGAGCTGGCTGGAAGCAGCTGTATCTGGCATGGGGCAGTCCTGGCCTCTTCACACACAGGCCACCATGCACTCACCCAGTGCCAACATCTTGCCACCTCCACCAGCTATTCCACTCTAGAAGTTTCTTTCCAGAACATTTAGAAATGTGAGGAGAGACAGTGAGTGATCAGGAGAGATGCTCCTGTTTAAATCCACCCTCACACTTGCAGACGGAGCCCTTGCCTGAAGGTGAAGTGCTGGAAATTGAAAGCAGCTTTCTTTCCCTGCCTGGTTGGTTTTTTCTAATGAAGCCCTTGCCTTCAGAAAGGTCGAGCAGCTACTCAAACCTGTAAAACCATTTTTCTGTTAATGCTATGAAGTACTAATGAACAGAGAAATCCCAGGACCTGAAAGTACAAATCAGCATTCTGTTCTCTCCAGTGGGGTGCTGTTAGTATTTTGAAATTTTTGTTCCCATTTTGTGCATTTTTTCTTGCTCTCCTCATCTGCTTGCTCCACCTTTTAGCAAGGAAAGGATCTGCTACCTGGGACTGCATGAGTTCACCTCCACATTTGTGTTTAAGGTGCTACTAAGGTCACTAACACTTCCACTAATCTATTTTTCCTGTGATCAAAACCAGCTTACTACTTACTGCTCTGAAACAAGATTAGCGTCTCTTACACAAGATCAGCAATGCAGGGTAAGATGTGGTGAGAAAGTGCCTGCTTTTGCAGCTGACTGTATTTAATATTATGCAAGAATAAATTCTCACTGAAGTTGGGTGCACAACTAACTGAACCACATGACAGGCCTTGCTTGCAGGGATTTTGTGCTTACGAAGGAGTAGACGTGAATGATCCTTCTGTGGGATAACCTGCAGGGCAGCTGAGTATGTCTTTTTCACTATTCATTAATTTAGAAGAGCTGATCTGGTTTCTGGCTGTGCTTTTCATGAATGTTAAAGTCTTACTAAGCAGTAGCAGTGCACAGGAGGGGGAGTGTTGATCCTTCACATCCGCTCACTTCAGTGCAGGTCTCCACAGAGCCGGTACAGCTTATCCTCACTGATTATTGCTACGTACCACAACACAGCTGGCAGCAAGAGCAGATCCTCCATGAGCTGGTAAAGCTGGAAAGCCAAAGGCCTCAGAGTATCAACAGGCTTATAGGCCAAGTAAAACTGGTTAAAATGTTCTGCTGCTGAAGCTGAAGTAAGAAGTACTAAGTCGTGAGATGCCAGCAGGTTGGTCCCAAGTTGGAAGGAGTAACTTTTCTGCTTGAGGTGATACTGCATTTGACTGTTGGGTCTGGAGGAGACCAAATCCACGTTTTTGTGTGCTGGTGTAAGCACAGGAACACCCTGAGCATCTTCTCTGTTGAGAAGCAAGGCACAGCTGACTAGACCTGTAGACATGAGATGTTCTCAGCTTTACTGAGGTGAGAGTGTCTTTTATCAGCTGCTATCCTAGGATAGCATAAAGGAACTATCATGAAGGTGAAAGCATATATTATCTGTGTTGGGTGATAAAGTGGCTTGGACAAAAAGAGATGACTTCCATGTATGAACCCTCTAAATGTCTTTAGGATGTAGCCAAGTCCTTTGAATCCAGTTTTGAGACTCATTAAGCTTCTCAGATCAATACCATGCTCTTCCTGAGCATATCCCTATGGATAGGTACTGAGTTTGGTCATTTCTGAGGCTAGACCAGATGATAAAGCATATCCAAGACAAGAATTTAAGAAACAAAAGTTGTATGGCTAGAGTGAACTTCTTTGCAGGAAGTAAAATCCTGCAGTCCTTGTACATGTGAGCTCTGAATTCTTTGATAGGAGTGGACATAAAATGGTTAGGAAAACTTACTGAGGAGTTGGGCCCATTCAAAATTAGCTGCCTACTAGCTAGAAAGCTGAACATGTTTCACAGAGGGCAGTTACAAGAGACCTGATTCTTCAGCTGTTAAGAAAGGGAATTGGCACTGTTTGTGTGAGCAACGCTGACCAAAGCTCATTCTTTACTGTGAGTTTTTATGTTGCCATGTGGATGCAACAGGAGCACTTCTGAGGACACTACTGGAGGAGCACTCCCAGGGGCTTTGGTGGCAGAGAAACCTACTCCTAGCTAACTGCCCACCTCACTTCAGAGGCAGAATTCACTTAAAGACAGTATTATTAGTAACTTCCTTAGGCACAAGGTTTCAAAGGAATGCAATACCAACATCCCACTCCTGCAGTTAGCAATTTTGCCCGCTTCTCCAATAGTCATTTGTACGGATTTGTTGTATTTTCCTTAGTTTCAGTTGAGTTTTCTGGAGGTGGAAGTGCTTTGGTAAGGCTTTGCAGTGCATTGAAGACAGGATCTTTTGTGATGCGTCATGCAGCTCTTACTGTAAACAGCAGAATAATGCTAATTATCAGGTGTAGTATGGTCTCACAAATACAGGTCTTGTTGTGACTGTATGCAAGTATGTCAAGTGCTTAAGTAGTTTTATGGGTCTGTATAATTCCAGGGATGTCTGTCACACCCATCAATGGCCAGGACCCAATAAAAAGTGCTGAATTCGGTATTTAGGAGGAACTGAGTAAGAAAAAATGCAGTCTTCTGAAGGCCTTATTTCAATGGTCTTTTCCAGTGAATTTTTTTTCATTGCCTGGAGGTCTTTCCCTCAGGCTGAGAATTGCCCTACTCAGAGCATCTTGATTCCAGTTTCCTGCCAGCATCTGCCTGTGATTAAGAAACTGTGAAGTCAGCTTGAATGATAGATGCTTGCTCAAGAGAGCCCAGGGAACAGGGCAAAATGCTTGTGGAGCATGTTTCAATGTCAGCTTTTAGCTGGCAACATAATTTTATGAAAGTGGCTGTCTTGTCCCAGCCCTGTGTTTCTGATGCTGTGAGCAGTGCAGTGTCTGAATGCTCATGGAGCTGTTTGGACAGTTGCAGGAATTGAGCTGGACTGGTTTTTGACAGCTGCTCCCACTGTCCCTGTGTCACTTACCTGAAATTACCTGACTTGCTTTATTTCACCAAGCAGCAGCTGCAGTTCCTCTTGGATTCCTTTCTCTGCTGTTTTAGTCAAGGCATTTCCAGTTGTCCATGGAGGCAAAATGAAACAGGGATAAAATCCCCAATGTTACCAGCCCCTCTTCTCCTAGGTCTGCTTCTTTTACTCACTTTTTAAACCATCTTTGCCTTGTTACAGCCCAGATGAATGTCCTTATGATAAAACAAATAATGCAATAAAATACTTTTGCTCTTCCATAAGCTAAAGATAATACTAAGGAAGATGTTTGGGAGAGGAAAAGAACAAGAAGTAGAAGCAAATCTCTTGAGGTGTTGTCAGCTTGAAGAGATAAAAAAGTGCTGGCAGATCCTTAGGAAGATCTGCCTGCTGCCTTAGGAGACAACACTAAGGAGCATTTCCTACAAGAGAGGGATCAGAGTGCCCTGGATAAATCAGCAATAATGTGGTGTTGTGGTCACTTCAAAGCAAGTCAGTGACTACCAAAATGCTGCTGTTGTCCATCAAGGACCATGATGTGAGAAAGGAGAATATCTGTATCTCACCTGGGAGCCATTTTACTGGGCTCTCATCTCTGTCCAAGAGTTACTGTCAATCAAGCTTCCCCTCCCTGAGTTCTCAGAAGGTGAAACTAAAAGCTGGAATGGTTTTACTGGAATAGGATATGGTTTTAGGCCTCCTACGCATTTCATGTATGAGGCAAAAGAATGTGAGTATCAATTTATGTCTTAGCACAAAGCCATGCTTCTATAACAGAGGATTTCCTAAAAGCCTATTTGGACTGTAGTAGCATCTAGCTGCAATTGCAATGTTCTTTTCACAGGAAAGTACTTTGGCACAGCATTTTCCTGGCTTAGCACAACATTAACATGGCTGGCATGTTGTGCTGTGTCACACTAGAAAAAATATTTGTGGTCTATGACTGAAACAGAGCCACAGCGCCGCTTAGAAGTGTAGCAAAAGATTGAGAAGTCACTGAAGTGGAAAGATATGATGGGATGAGAACACATGTAATTAGAGAGAAGTGTGGATAGCAAAAGGCAATCCAGCTGAGGCTTCTGCAGCCCTGAGGAAGGTGATGGTTCAAATGGAAGCACATCCCAGATGAAGACCAGCAGTCTGAACAGAGGAGCATCTCTAACCCTGAGGGACACAACAGTGATGGAGACAGATTTTCTCAGAAAGGATGAAAGGCACAGAGAAGGCTGTAGAGACCCTCTCTCTTCCCTATAGTGAAGAAAAATTGGATTATCATGTTAGCAGCACCATTCACCAACTCTCCCTCTCAAGAGTCTGCTCAACAAAGAGCTCTGGTTGCCCCAGCCTCCTCTCCAAGTGCCTTCAAAGACACCTGGCTCACTCTCCTTGTTGAGCAGTGCTGTGTCCACTCTAGGGCTCCTTCTGTAGGTCCTTGTGCTCAGGCACAAGGCCAGTGCCAGAGCTGGACAGGCTGGATTCCCTTTACCCCAGGATTTCTGCATTTGTCAGACTGATGGGAAAGCAGAAATAGCTACCAGCATATCCTACACACTTCCTATTTCAAAATTGCATTCTGGCTGCTTAACACATGAGCTTCCCCTTTCACACAGCAAATGTGCACAACTGCTGCTCCAGCAGGTGCTGGCTGCTGATGGCCAAGATGTTTCCCTGTGTCAATCTTATAGTTACTCCAGCCAGGAGATGGGGAAATCCACAAACAGCCCATCTACTGGATCCTGATCGGGCCTTGGATGCTGGGTCCAGGGCCTGTCTCCATGGCAGTCTTGTCTCAGCACTCTGCTGAGTGCTCACCAAAGGAACACGCTGACATTATTCCCATATTTTGCCAGCAATTTTCCTTATGTGTTCACCTTTCCAGACCTCCTTTCCACAGGGAAACTCTCCAGGCCATCCTCCCCTATCCTTTCATCTCCTTGAGGTTTCTGTGGACGCCTCATTCATTCCTACCTTCCAGGGGTTCCTAGCTCTCACAGCCACACCTTTTCTCCCTAGCATTTTCTCCCTCTTCTGGCATCTGCCACCAGTGGTTGCCCAGAGCTGTCAGCAATCCTTCCTTCTCACCTTGCCTACCACAAAGATGCACCCTGGTCCCTGCAGCTTATTGTCTCCAGCCACTGTCTCCTCTGGGCACTCATTTCAGACCCAAGTACTCTCCTGCTCTCTCTCCTTGTTCCACCTCCAGAGGAGCAACCTGAAGAATTCAGATTTTCCAGCACATACCACATGAATTAGCTTTTGACTATTACTAAGAGCTTTCACTTTCTTCAGGACTGACATCCACACTGCTCTCTCATAGGTACATTTTCATCACTCATCCTCTCTTCCCACTTGACCTGCCAGTGAAGCCTGAAACACATGTCAACAACTAAACCATGACTCTGTTTCCCAATGACCCTTGCTCACCTACATGGCTTCCCAGTCCAAGGAATTCAGAATTTGAGCTTAGAGGAAAAAACCTCTTTTTGATGCTGCAAGATGGAGCTCACACTTTTTTTTTCCACTTCATGTTGATGATGGAGCACAAGCACATGCTTTTGTCTGAGTGAAAAAAAACTGATTGTAAATCCTCTGACTTGATGATCCAGGAGGTCACAAGTGCTCTAGATTTACAAATGTCACTTACCATGCATCATGAAAACAACACTTCTTTTGTCTTCCAAGCTGGGCTATGATCACATGTACCACAGTATCAGACTGCCCTTAGGGCGCTGTTTGCCAAATCAATACATCCATAGGTGTTGTCAGTCTTTTATATTCACAGGATCTTACCAGGAAAACAAGGACTGAAACCATGCCAGTGCCTAAGGGCAGATTGCTTGAACAAGACCTACCATCCACATTTGACAGCAGATGGCTGATAAAACTTCCCTGCTGCTCCTATCACTTTGCTGTGCTAGAGATCACTCCATGCACTGCTCACACAGGGGCAGAGGGCAGCTGGTATTTACTGTTTGCTGCTAGCTTGTCCTGTCTCACCAAGTGCAAAACCCAATCCAAAGAAAAGGTGGCTTATGGCTACACAGGGCTTCTCTTCAGAGTTCTGCCTGAGTCAGGGGAAATGATGGAGGTTGCTGACACTGAATCATTTCTGTTTCTACCCCAGTGAAATAAGAGATGACCTAGGAATTTCCTTATTTTCACAAAAAAACCCCACAAAGGTTTCCCCCTCCCTCCTCTCTGCTAAGCAGGCATCAGAATGAAGCAAGGAGGGGGACTGGTACACTCAGTGCTGCAACATTTGACACCTGTGAGTCACAGAATGAGAAAGAGGTCCCAGCGTACAGCAGAAAGTCAGGGCTGAGGATCCCACTCTGGTGTGGCACATGTGGCACTCTGTGCGGTAGTTCATGCACTGAGGCTTCAGGAAAGTGGAATTTATACATCAGCTTGAGCTTCTAGTTGTGTGTGAGGGTCATCATTTGCTTGTAGAAACCCCAAGTGGCCCAAGTATTGAATGGTCAGCTATGTGCCTGAAGGTATGTCCTCGTGCCTGGTTCTGGGCTTCTCAGCCACAGGCAACTCTACACTGAAAAATAAGATATCATGTAAATTTTATACCCTGTGCAGTGCTCTAAGCCAAGATGAGGGCCAAGAAGGGAATGAAGAGGTGTGTGTTTTGTATGTGGATCAGAAAGATGTGCCTTAACTTCCAAATTATTTGGCACAGTTTCGCAGGCAGGAAGAAGGAGGAAACAGTGACTTGTATCTGTTCACCTCCCTTCCCACAAGTGTCAGTCAGTGAAGCAGAAACCTCAGCCTTCCTCTCATCACGAGAGCTGGAAGATTCTTCCTCAGCTGGACTCCAAAGGACATTCTAGATGGCACAGCAGATGGGGCTGTTGTGGGTGACAGAAACAACCAACTGTGCTGAGCTCAGTGAGAAGACACAACAGGGAGCAGGTAAGGGTGAAAAGCAAATGAGCAGAACAGCAGGAGCAAATCTGTTGGGAGTTTTGTAAATGTGATGGGGCAAGAGCCTGGTGCTGTTAAGCACAGATGGTTGCAGTTGTTTCTGTTGTAAGCTCCACTTCATTCCCCCAACACAGACATCTTTCCTGTGCTTGCCTAATGCACAACTGGGCTGCAGCAAATGGTTGTTTCCTGGGAGGAGGACACACTCCAGAATGGACAAGGAAACCACACTGCATGCTCCAGCTGGTCCAGGGACCACTCCTGTGTAGTGCCCTAGAAACCTGTCTGTACTTTACAGGTACAAAATGCTGTGGGTGTAGCCACACAACCAAGGAATGCAGTACACAGTCCTCAATCCTTGGCTTTTCCTCTGGAAGCTGTGGGAGAGGACAGGCTGCAGGTATTAACTGTGGCCCAAATTTGCCCCACTGGCTGTGCAAAATCAGTGCATATGTGTGTGTCACTCACAGCTACCTTACCCTCAACATGCAATGGCAAGAGCTCTCGGGGTATCTTGCTTCACCATCCTTATTACCTGCACGCTTACAGCTCCTTTCAGCTGATCAGAGCTGTGAATTGAGAAAAGATTTGAAATAAAAAGCTTCCTTCCCTTCTTGCCCTGCCTGCCTGTGCAGGTATGTCTGCACACACCTGCTTTTACATGCATGCACACACAGAGACACATGTTTAAAGGAGCAGGGCCCAGTGCAATACAATCAAGAAATGCCAATTTTAACTTTGACTAAATTACATCTTATCTTAAATCAGGCTACATCTGAGAAGAAAGAATGCTGTGTATTTATCACTTAGTAGTAAGTAATTTCTGCACTATCTAAACATGACGTGAAAGAATTATATTTTTAGTGATCTCATGATAAAACAAAGAAAGAAAAAAATTTTACTTTCACCAAAACTTAATCCTCTGCTTCCGGACTACAGTATTTCAAAATCCTGAGTTAGTACAAAGATCAAACTGAGGTCCCCAGCACAAACTGGCTGTAATTTTAATCTTTTCCCATCTTCTGTTTGAGGAACTGTGTAAACGTGAGCTCTGCATGTAGGCCACCACATGCAAAATATGATGCCTATGGTCCAGCATGTGGGTCAGATGCCTTAAGTTACCCTGCAATAAATACTGCTAGTAAAATGCTCAAGTGTATTTTCAGGGGATGGATCTCATCTAACACTAGCTTTACATTTAAAGGTGTCAATGGGGGAGTTGGGGAGTGGCCTGGATGAAGAGGAAGGCAGATGAGGTTTGAAGGCTTTCACATAGGAGATGAGAGAGGTTAGTGGTGAAGAGCTGTGTATTCCCAAGCAGCAGCTGTGATCATGATTTTCACTCACCACAGAAACTTCTGAGGGTGACTTGCTCTGTAGCCAAGGTAGGAGAGACCGTAGGCGAGTCAAAGAGCTTAAATCTCTCTCTCAATTAGCGATTCTGTGTTACTATCTCGTCACACCGTGCCGAGTACATGTAGTATAANGAGCCACACAAACTGCAAATCCTGCCCGGAACCAGGGGCAGAACCCAGACTGCTGGCCTCAGCAGTGCTGTAAGGCTGCTCTCTGTTCCTAAGGTGGGTCTGCAGAGCCACACCAAGCTGGAGACGAGCGAAGGCTCATCCCGAGGAGGCGATGCCCACACCCCCAAGCAGCTCTAGGGGCTGCCGGGCACAGCTGCGCCTTGTCTTCATATCCTGCTTGGCACCTTCTCATTTCTCCAAGCTTGCCCACTTCTATTCCTATAGTCCCTTAACTCCTTGCATTATTCACGTTTCCTGAAGGACGCGCTGAATGCCAGCTCTCTCTGCTGCTGCCACGTTAGCAATGCAGAGTACATCCCTCCACCCCCAGAGCCTGGCACAGAGGCCAGGAGTCTGGGCCAGAAATTCTGGATGCATTTGGAGCTCTTTCAGTCTGGAGACACTTCCTATTAATTAATCCTGGAAAGCTTTACAGCCATTCGTGCAATAAAGGAAGAAAAATTTTAAAGTTATCCCTAGAGAACCTCAGTGTTAGCAAACTTTTTTTTTTCCTTTGGAAGACACAGGACTAATGTTCCTTAAAGGCAAGTCTGCTCAGGCAGGATCTGACACATGGTGGGTCCTCCCTGTGCCTGGCACAGCCCAAGCTCTCATGTAGAAGCCAGAGAGTGAAGCAGTGCTGTACTTGAGATATTCTTACTACTACTACTACTATTACTACTACTACTACTACTCTACTACTATTACTGCTTCTGCAGTAGCATGGAAGACAATGTCACTGCAGCCAACAGCCTCTTCTCTGCCAGCCAGCTCCAAGCCCAGAGCGTAGAAGGGCACACATGTCTGTGTTTATCTATGCCTGCATGCCCCTTTGCAGAAGCACCTGCTGTACTCTGTGCTCTGTACTGTACTCTGCAGTGCTGAGTTCATTTTCCTCACCATGAGCAGCCAGCAACAGGGGAGACAAAGCCAAAGGTCACTGTTAATTTTACTGAGCATCTTGCTAGTTTCTGGATTTTTTTGAATTTCAGCCAAGGGTTCCTCAGCATGCACAAATCTTCTGGAATGACATCAATCCCAAACAACTTTGAAGGAAAAGAAAATTCTCTCTTCTTCCATGGAGCATTTCCTTTCCTGTTCCTCTCAAAATCATGGAGTGGTTGTTCAGACTACCTATTCCACGGTAGGCATTGAAACTGCTGTGGAATTTCAATACTAGGCTTTCTCCTCTGTATGTGAAGCTTTAACACTTAGCCAATGGCAATCTTCTTGCAAATGACACATTTCCCTCCTTTCTGTTTGCATAATACTTATTAGCATTTGCAAAAACTCCTCCAGATTTTTTCTTTTCACTGTACTGTCCATGAGTTCTATTAAAACTGAATTCCCTCTTGCAGTTCTCTTTCTGCTACATAATTTTCTGCTTCTGCGTTTAAATGTCTCTAATTTCACTCTCAGTCCCCACTGCTGTCTGTCCCTATTTCTGGCAGCCTGTAGCTGGGTACTTATACTGAGATTAATGACTCCAGTGAAAATCCCAGCAGAAACAAGCAGTTGAGTTTTTACTATGATTAGTAGTACAGCAAGGGGAGAGTCACAAAGTTGCTTCCATCCTTCAGCTCCACAGAAAGAAGATTTCAGGTGTGTTAACAGGGTGAAGCCTCACCACATCATCCTTGGCTTGGCCTTTGTCCACAGGCACCTAAATTGTGCTTGCAGCTCCTCGAGGCACTTGAAGACTCACTGGTGCACACACAGGTGGGTTACTGTTCTGTGGGAACCACACAAGGACAGCACTGAGTCCACTTGAGATTGAGGAGGAGGAGAGGGGAGAAGGCAAACTGTGTCTGCACAGCTGAGTGGAGGTTGGGGCACTCACCAGGAAGGAAAAAGCATTCCTTCTTTGGCTGAGGCTGAGGTGATTTCACTCCTTGTAACCCTAGTGGATCAGAGCTCACTGGCCACAGGTCCCTAAGAATGAAGTGAGATGTGGTGGAAGGCAGAAGGGGTGGTGGGGAGAGGAATGGGGGCTACTATGGCTGCACAGCCACCATCAGGCATGCAGGATTTGTGGGCCCAGAGAGAGAGGTCAGCAGAAGGCACCTGCCTTTGTGGCCCAATTCTTATACAAGCAGGAGGCCCATGTGTAGAGCTCTGTCCTTGATGTTACTGATGCAATTTATCCAGCAACTATTTTGGACAAATACTGTGTTCCCATCACTGGGACAGAAATTTACATCAGTGCATAGGAGTGCTTGGATACAAAGAAGACCTGTGTCATCAGTTTTTCATCTCTCCCTGAACATTTCCCTCCTCTCTCAAAGTTCTGCCTTCCTTCATAGTGCTGTGTATACAGCATCTGTGAAAAAATATTCCCAGACTTTCCAGCCTCAAGTCAGACAATATTGACTTTTAAGACAATTTAAATTATTGACAATCAAGACACACAACAAAACCAAGGCACTTCCAGCTGAAGGTTATGAAAACAGCAGGTTTGGGCAAGTCCCATAGGGCCATACTGGGAAGTCCCTTTCTCCTGTTCAGTCCAGGTTGTTGCTGCAGGTATTCCATGGTCAGGGAAGACTCAGGCACGGGATTCAGTGTATCAGGGCCCAAAGTCTGTTACAGACCCATGGTACAAATCCTTCAATGCAGAAAGTGTGTGCCTTGGAATAGGCAAAAGTACAATGTTTGTTACAGAGATCAGAACAAACCCCATCAACTGTGAAAAAATGCTGAATTTTGTAATTTAACCAAAGATATGAAAATCTGTCCCACTTATTGACCATCTGTCTTGTTAAGTGAATCATAATAAAATCAGAGGGGTTTGATTTTTTAAAGTATAAAAAGCATTTGAGTTTCACTATGTTTGTTTGTTGTATCAATGTATGTGGGAAACAACAGGAAGAACCAACTAAGCCCTTACTGAGCAGTACCGTGGTTAAGGGGTAGCAAATCAGAAACTGGAGCTCTGATCCAGGTTCTGTTGCAGGCTATCTTCATCATCAAGACACTTAGGCAATGTGCTTTTGTTTGTTTGAGGTCTTACTGTTTAGAAAAACATCAGACATTTCAGATTTGGGGACTGCAGCTCATTAAAAATACAGGTTTTCTTCCTATAGTAAACAAAATGTATTTACAAGAAATACCAAGATTTATTTGGAAGACTTTCTATAGCTTGCAAAAATGTTGCAGTTTTGACAAATAGGTCCTATATGTAATTTGTGGTCCAGGAATAAAGTCTTTTTTTCTTTTTCTTTTTTTTTTTCTTTTTTTTTTTTTAGCAATGACAAGCCTTATGATGTAAAATGACATAGTGCTAGCAGAGAGAAAAAATCAGATACCTCTTCAAGTATCACAGGAAGAAACACAGGATCAGCATGTAACTTCATTGATTTTACACAGGGCTGAGTGTGCCTTTCATTTTGATTCCACTATATATACATTGATACAAAATAGACCTTTCAGAGCTGAAAGCACTGATACCATCACTGCCGTAGCTGAGTCCCAGGTTGTACAACCGAATAACGTAACATGAGATCTTGTGTTCCTTAACAATTTTATTCCAGTCACAGTTCCTCTGCTGCAATCCAGATCATTTCTCACAAGGTACAGGAGACAAGACTCAGTCTGAGACATGAAGTTTCTGTAGTAGTATGATGAGCAAGCATGGAAACAAAAGGGAAGTCTTCCAAATCCAAGAATGTTCCTGTAACGATGAGCCAAATTCCTTTGCCACACCAAGGTCCACTGCAGCAATCACAGACTGTAAAACGATGCTGGAGAAGAAACTGGGTCAAAAACTTTGCATCTTCCTGCTAAAATTATGTGCACACACCCACAGCAGCTCAACCTCCTCACTCACAAATGCAGATTAAAGAAATAATCTGGCCTCCAAATGGCTGTTGTTTATCACTAGAGAAGGTGCCTAAACTTTCTAGCTCCCCTTCAGTGTGGGCCTACACCACTGCAGAGAAGTGATTACTCTGGCCTTAATGCACAGTCTGCATGGCTCCCGTGGGGAAGGAGGCAGGCACGCCAAAAATAGAAAGATGTGCCAAACAGTGGAGTGAGGTGGAGAGAGAGGGAGAAAATGATTCTGCAATTCCCAGAAAAAGAGCTGACATAATTTTGTCTCAGCTGTGAGCTTCAGGTCCATCCCCCTTCTGACAGACTGGCAGGACACATGGCCACAACATGAAACAGCAATGCATGTTTGTCTAGAGGACAGGTGGCAGTGTAAAATCCTAAGAGCCTCAGATACAAGGAATTATTTGCATGCCTGATAAATCTCCCTTAAAAGTGGTTTCCCGTTCATTCAGTTACACTTGATACCTGGATTTGAGCAAACCCTGACGTACCCCATATTATGTAACAGCCACCTCTGATTGACATTAATTTCCTGTGAAAGAATGGACCACTTATGAACTTCCACTCTCCTAATACTTGTACAATTACTGATTGGTGGTCATCTCTGCATGTTTCTTGCTCACAATACTCCTTGGGGGAGACAAAGAAATGGGGAATATTTCTGTATTACTCTTCCAATTTTTTTTGGTTGTTTTCTGTCTTTGATATCTAGGCATTTTTCCTTGGGTTCTTTCTGGAAAAGCAAATGGCAGCCACATGAGTGAGTTTCTCAGGCTAATTCTGAATATTATTATTCCAGAACAAGATGGGTATGACGTTATTTTTTGTTCTGAGGAATTTTAGTGGAAGATTCAAAATCCGAGGTGGCAAAGCAGAGAGCTGGTTTTCTCAAGTGTTCAAACACTCGATTTTTAAGTAACTTGAGGGATCACTAGGCATTTATAGGGTCTTCACACCATATCCAACCTTGATCATATCATTGTTGTCCTAATTCCTACTTGGTGAATTAATAAACCAAGCTGGTTTGTACATGAAAAATGCTATGTGTTTCTCATAATGCACTTCACAGTCTAGACAGAATTGTATGTGCAGTACTTTTCTAATGATAGTTTAAATACCTGGGTTATCTGGAAAAACAGGAATGAGAGCATCCAAATGTATTAGACATGTATATACAGATAACATCAACATTAAGGTCAGCAAAGAACAAGTCTTGTATGAATATATCTTTTTTCTATGGGTTCTATTGAGTGGGTCCCCATTTTAATTTTTATCTCACCAACACTTCACACTGCTTAAAAACAACCATACATGGTTTAGAAATACATCTTCTCTTTCCTTATCATACAAACCAAGAGTATGCAAACACATATGGTCAATTGAAGGAATGATCATGTTTTGCATAGGAATATTTGACTTACAGCTATAATCAAGATTCTAGGCTGGGTCTACACTACCCACAGCTGTTTCTGGTATGCAATTATCATTGACTGCTTTTGTTTCTATGAGACTTTCCCATAGGACAGGATTAAGAAGAGAGGGAAGGGGCAGTGAATCTTTTGAATGTATTCAGTGGCACAATTAATATCCAAGTATGGTCCAGAGCATTATGATGTACAGATCTGTTTTCATTTTCTGTTGTTTATGTACCTGAGGTTCTTGATGTCATTAGGAATAAAGTTAATATCATCACAGGCAACATCCAAATACTAGAGATCTTCTAATAAAAACAACAACAAC
>VZUA01072845.1:0-29599 GCA_013401035.1 Horornis vulcanius
TCATTCTGAGATCCAGAGACTCTGTGCTCACAGCTATAAACAAGCTGTACTTAATCCTGAGGGACTATTGTGATCTAGTGAGTCACACAGCTTTAATCTGTGTATCTCTGCTTCTCCAGGATCACATTTTGTGATCTATGCTCCTGTCAGTACTTTGCATCAGGGTCTGGCAAAGAAATAGCTCACTGTCTGTTAAGCCTTAATGATGCTGAAGCACCAGCAAATTAATTGTTCTGGGACTGAGGGGAAATTAAGGCAGGGAAATGTTATCCAAGGCTTTCCAACTGATTGTTGACAGGAATAGCAGCATGCCCCCCTTAGGCATTGAATGCAGCTTTCAAGCTTAAACCTTGTCTAGACTGTGCTGCACATGACATGGGCATTTGACCTTTCTTGCAAAATCTCCTCATAAACTGCTGTCCAGAGCAGTTGCCCTTTAATACTGATGCACATGAAGGTCACAGTTGCTTGATCATGATCCTTGATAGGAAGATGGTATTTTTCAGGTACATTTGAGGAAGGAAAACAGAGTTATTTAAAATATTTAGCAAGGAGTTGTCAGAAATCTCTGAGTTTTCCAGCTGAGCCCAAGTCTCACTGAAGCCTATACTTAGATTTTTCTGGCTTCAACAAGAGTTGTATGAAATTGTTCTGCTGCCAGCTGTGGTGTGGTGAGATGCTTAATGCATTTAAATAGGATACATTTCTCCCCACTTCCTGCCCATTTATGGACCAGTACCAGAGGCTTGTTGAGGTGAGGGCTGTGTATCAGGTGCCTGATGTCCTCTGGAAGGTGCTTCTACATTTTTTTCTCTGTTTTTAGGTGAAGTCTCTAAGGTGCTGATACAGAAGAAACACACTGCCATGGGGCCCTGGTTTAATTTGAGATCTTTAAGAATGCTGTAATATTCAAGGGGATATTTAATGCCAGAAGAGAGGATGATGTTGAACTCTAGGTGATGACCTCCTGACTCAGCTCTTATTCAAGTATCCATTAAATGTCTCCCCTCAAGTGAAGCAGAATCTTCATCCTTGCCCTCATGCTCCACTAAAAGAGTTAATAGATAATGTTCCTGTTTATAGTCCTGCCAGGATGTTTTTAATTACCTGCATTGTTTTATTACATAATGGTGATATTTGCTCTGTTAGGCTATTGGCATCTTTGCAGGAAGCAAACAAACCTACTGGCATCCATCAGGCTGAGTAATTGCAGGGAGTTTGTTTATTTTTTACAGGTTTTCTAATCAATACTGGCACAGTCTCTGCAGACTGGGCTCCAAGCCTGGCTGCTCATGCAGCCAGCTTATCCTGCTGCCTTAGCAGTCAGCTATGTGGGAGATGATGAGGGTTTGATCATCCTGAAAAATGTGGGAGAAATGTGAAAAAGTGGGAGAGATAAATGCTATAGGAGCATTCCCCAGAGCCTAGGTGCAGGCAATGAATACCCAGACTGTACCCTGATCTCTTCCTGTAGGATTTTACAGCTCATGGAATCTAGTCTTTTGTACCACAGGGAGCTGGGAGGTGCCTTTGTCTGGTTGTGTTTATTGGTATCTGTGGGTATTTATTCAGTGAAGCCTCCTGGGTGTTTCAGGTGTGTCCCCCATAGGAGGCCAGGTCCACTCACCCAGCTCCTGCCTTCCAGGTCTATGTTTAGGAAAAACTCTGAAAAATGAGAGCCCAAGTGTATTCCCCTTCATCTCCTCAGCTTCACATGGTCAATTATACTTGTCCAAATCAGGTGTGAATTGCAGCCTAGCAGAAGGGAAGCTTTTTGTATTGTAGTAGCAATAAGGTGCAAAGTGAGAACAGCCTAATCTAAGGCATGGATGCAATGTCACTCTGTTTTTCAATCCTTGCAGTGCATTGCTGGGCATTTGTGCCAGCCATCCATCTTTAGCCATGAAACACTTCAATGACAGACCAAACACATCCTTAGGAGTAGAAGAGATAGACATCATCCTGGTAGAAGCTGCATCTCACGAAAGGCATGCACTCCTTTCATGGCTTGCTCACACACGTGCTCCAGAGTGAGTGACTGCTGGGTTCTGGAGGCTAGTACAAGCAGAAGACCCTGTTCAGGAGATGGAAGAGGCTAGAGACAGCAGAAGTGTGGTGAGGGTAGAAAGGGAAAGAAAGGACCAGACATTGAACTAAGTGGTTTCCATCGTAGGAAGAAAAAACTTCTGTGTGCAGAGACAGAACCTCTTCCATCTGTGTTAGAGTTTAACTGGCAGGTCTTGGGCTGTGCAGCCTGAGCCTCAGCTGGAATGTGTTCATTAGAGCAGAGCACAATGTCATCACTGTTTGAGCAGAGAGATGTGGTATAGCCTAATAGCAATAATTTCCTGGAGAGAAAGGAAGATGCAGTGAGCTCTGAAAGGAGGTGGGGAGATTGAGCAAGGATGACAAAGGAAGAGAATAATTCTTATAAATAGCAGTGCTTTAACCCTCCTCTCCAAGGTGTGATGAGGCCGATGCCCTGATACAGGAACATGTCTGTGGAAATAACTACAAAAAGTCATATATTCCTCCTCTCAGTGGCTGCCTCCTTTCCTCCCCATAATAAGAGCCTGTGGGAAGGGGAACAAGGCCTTATGTGCTGACTTGCTGTTATCTGAAAAGTGCTGTGTCTTAGAAAGTTAGAGCAAAGGTTCATAAATGAATCCAGAAGGTGCAGGAACCCAGCTTGAAGGTTGATTGGTATTCAGTTCTGGTGCAAAGTGCTTAAGAAAAAACGTACTAATTTCTCCTTCCACAAAGAGCAGGAGTGCAACAGTAATCACAGTATCAAGTCATAAAAGTAAAAAAAAATCTCCATGAAAATAGATGTTAAGACTTTGGAGGGCTCAGCAGGGGAAGATTGTATTAAGATAAAGTAGATGATAACACTGGTGGACATTAAACGTTGTCATTGTACAGTAAATCATATCAGAAAGTTTCTATAGCTGCCCTTTACACAGCCAGGGATAGAACACTCCAATACAGCACTTGATTTATTCTCTGTTACACCATCACTAGCAAACATGTAGGTAGAAAGAGGAGAGGAAGAAGGGAGGGACTTGTGAGCTAGGCTGGATTTCTGAGCTGTAGTTTTGAGGAAGTTGGGTGGGACAGGGGTGATGCCAGCACATTCTTCCCTTTCCCTTGTGCCAGGTGCTGGGGCTCTGCACATGTCCTGCATTGCACGAGCATGGATTGAAGCTTTCCCCAGAACACTTCTCTCCTGTGGGGTAGTAGCAATGATCAAAGTAGGATCCTCGTGGTTCTGGAGCTGTATGTCCCACAGGGAGCATCCTGTGCTCCCCTCACTGATGGAGGCTGCCAGCTGGGCTCCTCCACTGTGCAGACTGCCTCACTCTTCCCACAGAGGCAGCATCCCAGCAGCAGCTGCCAGTCCCAAATATGTGCACATCCAGTGGAACATTCCCCGACCCACTCCACGGCATCCCAAAGGTGTCCTAAGCACACCTACATACCTCTCAGCTGTCCAAACTTTTGAAACTTGCCCTCTCCTTTCTTTGCTCAAAGTAAATTGCAGAAATCTCTTTTTCTTTGCTTAGAAATTACAATCCAGGAACAATGCAAGAACCTATTTAAATCTGCCCAACATCTCCTGATGGGACTTTACCTGTTACATAGCTTGAGCAAAGTCCTTTCACTGTTGAAAATACATTGGTAAAAGGGCAAGACAAGGGCTACCACCTCTCTCCTCCCTGGCCAGTGCTTTATGTGCATCTTCCCAGGAGGGCCACCCAATTCTGTCTCAGATATGGATTAAACTAATGCCAAAAATCATCTCCATTTTTCAGCTGAGTGCTTTCAAACTCCTGCTTATCATAGTTCTGTATCCTTGGCAGGTATGCAGTTGAAAGTCACTTTGTATTCTGCCCCAGATCTAAAGTGTTTACCAGGTAGCCTTACCAGCAAGAGGTGGGAAAAATCACAGACAAGTCCTGTGATTTTCTTTTGTACAGACACTACTGACACCTGCAAAAAGATCTTTTGCTAGTGCAGCTTTTGTGGCTTTTGCAGATGGTTTAACTGTAGCAGCACTGAATTCCTCCCAACAGTCAGAGAAGCACTGCATCCTCCAGGAGCCTTGGGAAAGGTTGGAGCACTGTTGTCTTCCTTGCACATGGACAGTGACCTGCCCTGTCACCATCAGAAGTGTCCTGGACACACAAGGTGTTGTCCTATTAAACTCTATGACTGACAGCAAGGTCTGTTAGAAGCTCAAACTGATCTTCAAGTGAGGCAACAGCGTAACAACCTTGGCTTTTTTGGGCTGCAGTTACATAAAAAACTTTCCCCAAAACACCATTTTTTTCATCTTGCTTTTTTCAGATCAAGCAAATGTTTTCACAGTTCTCCCTTCTAACACTATTTGGTGTGGAGGGCTGTATGGAAGCTGTATCCCTCCATCTTTGCTAAGCTTGACAAATGTCTCTTGCATGAACGGGCTTCTACAACTAAAATGTGTGTTTTTTTCTGGTCTTGGCACCTCCTCTCTCGAGCTCCAAGTAAAGAGTCAGTATGCTGATTTCATTAGTGTTTCTGAGAATTACAATCCTGAGGAATGAAGGCAAAGGCATATAAAGTATAATATGCTTTGCTGAGATGAAATGTTACTTTGTGCAGATTAACTGAGCAAGTTCTTTCACTGGCTAATATGCACATTTAGAAACAGTTTTAGGGTGTGAAAACATTTAAAAGGAATGCTAATTTCAAGGTGAGGGAAGTATGTTTGTTTAGAGAATAAGAAAGCCAGGACTGACCAGGTCAGATGTGAACTGAGTTAATTCTGATTCTTCTGGTTCAGCTACATTACTCTGTTCATTAAAGTATTTCAGATCTGTTGCCCATTGTACTGCTTTGTGAGCTCTCATATGGTGGAGGGGGAAGAGAAATAAGCCTCAACTTTCCTAAAGGATGTCAGGGGACATAAGGTGAGGAAAAGAATAAAAGCTGAGCAACAGCCAAAGAGCTGGAATGAGGATAGAATAGCAAACTACAAATTGCAAACAAGCCACTATGTTCAAACTGCTTGATTTCAGCTAACTGGCTAAGGCATGGTTTCCCAAAGAACAGCCTGGATTCACCCAAGTGCTGAGCTGTGTTCAGAATCTGAAGCCTGCTGTGGGCACTGAGTCTGTTTGCATGTCCTGCCAAAACCACACTGCCCTTCCTGGTAGAAGCAGGAGAATGTTAGGGAAAAGCTGACTCTCAGTTTGCCCTGGTACTTCCTTTCACAAGTATTTAAGTCTGTGCATTTTGCTGGTACAGAGGTTTCTGGAAGTAATTTGAATGCACAAGCACTCAGAGGAGTCAGCATGAACAGCTACACATTTCTGTGCCCTTCAACTGAAACTGTTCTATGTGACTTATGTGGCCAACAGCAAGAAGTAACTGCTCAAGCCTGTGAATTTTTATCAAAATTTTATGTCTTTGTCCAGTACAGATAAACTCAGTAAACAGTTTTGAATAATGACTCCAATTCTGGAAACTCTGTTTACCATCATGGTAGGATCACAACTTGTGTACATTTATTCTTATACAACTCTGTGAAATGTGGCAGTGCCAAGAAATTACATCTGGTTTATACAAAGGAAGCCAAAGAGGTGACTTGATCACAGTCTGTAAGTACAAGGAAAATATTTCTGATAATAGAAAACTCATTAATCTAGTAGACAGTGGCCACAGTGAGATCCAGTGCCTGGAAACTGAATAGTTGGAAGTGTATATAATCTGATTCATCCTGGGAATAAAAAGTAAACAAGGAGATAATTAGGTCCTGAAGCAATTTGCCTCAGATAGTGGTGGATTGTCTCTTATTAGGAGTCTTTGAATCAGGCTGGGGGTTCTTCCAAAAAGTGTATGGTCTCTTAGGTGGCCTGGCTTGCTGAAGGAACGTGGTGGTCTTCTGGCTGTCGTGGCTGGGAGCCTTGGTTTTGTTTCCACATCACTTCTACCTTCTTCTGACATTACACAGGGTGTTACAGAGTGGGTAACATCCTGCAGCATCCTTATAAATCAGTGGTGGGTTGGTCATCAGTATCAAAGGGATCAGGATTTTACTCCTTATTTTATTGGTGAATTTGTTTCTCCAGCCCCTGTCTGTGGCATGATGGTCCTGACAGGAGAGCTGTGCCTTGTGTCCTTGTACTCTGCTGCTGGCTGGGCAGGGACTGGTCTTCACCTATGTGAAAACCATGTCTAAGCTTGCAGCTAATGAGACTCTTTCCATGCAACTGTAGGGTGTCCCTAACTGGACTCTGGTTATCCATTATGTTTCTGTTTCTCTATGAATATTTTTATTAAAAATAGCCCAGAAGCTTCAGGTCAAAATCCTAGGGCAAAAAGAGAAAAGTTATAGTCTAGAATAGAATATCCCTAAGTGGTTCTTTTGAAGTTTCCCTGACAAAAGTGAGCTCTGTATGCTTTCCTGACATTGGAAAGCTGAAGAAACTGTCTAGTCTAGGTTATCTCTATCTGCTTCATGTTTCATTCAGTTTTCTGAGCATTCTGTCTTGCTCCCTCAGGAGGATTCCTACATGATTTTTATAGGAAATTTCCCTCTGAATTTTGTGCCAGACCTGTATCCCTCACATGCTGGGATATATAGCATACCCAGTCTAAAACTGCACGTGCAAATAAAATCATGAGGCTGTATGTTTGAGGCCTTAGCTCCATCATCTCCTGTTGTCAGAAGCCTAATGAGCTGTGTTATTAAATGGCTTTACATTGTTACCTTGTGCTGGTGATGAACATGGCCAGTGGGCAAAGAGGAGCTAAGCTTCCCAGTGGTATTGATTTTCTTCTGTGCTCACAAATCTGGATTGCATTGCTGACAGGGTGTTGGTTTAGCACTTTAGTGACTGCCCAGACTTTAGTGCCTGCCACTTTGGTGACTTTAGCAACTCATCCCACCCAGGGAAGGGAAATGTGACTACAAAAGTTGCTACTAATTAAGCAAAGGAAGGAGCTCACCACGTCTGCCTTAGAGATAATGTATTCTGTGTGTTTTGAATCCAGCCTAAGATCCCCTAAGGTGGTGAATTTCTCTGGAGGTGCTCCCCTTGCTCAGGCCAGGTTCCTGCTCTGTTGAACACTAAGAGATGTGCTTCCCAGAGAGTGTGGTTCAGGTAGAGAAGACCAGCACTGGAGAGGTGGAGAAACAAAGCTGTGCAGTGACTTCTTTGTCCATTTTATCTCACCTTGGGTGGCCAGAGGGTGTTTATTCCAGCTCAGCTGTTGCACATTATATTGTTAATCTGCAGTTCATGACATGTCTGAATGCCAGGGTGTGCTGCGAGGCAGTGACTGAGAACCTGAGGCTGATGAGATGCTCACAGTAACACTCAAGCATGTACCTGATTATTGCACTCCTCCTGAGAACTAGCCATGAAAGGGACAGGTCAGATCCTGCTCAGAGGGCAGAAGGTATGAGTCAGCACTCGGAAACAGAAAAACTAACAGAGAGTTGGCCTCATTTGCTACTCAGTAGCAAGTTTTTGATAACTCCCATTCTTAGAGGCTCTGAGGGAATGAGGCAGTGTCCAAGTATTTCCCTCTTCCATGTCCAGTTTTGATTTAGGAGGAAGGAGCAGGAAATAACAGTAGTATGAGAGACAGGTAATGCTATTATGATGATATAAAACCAACAACAGGCACATCCTGAGTGACAGAATGAGGCTCAGCTGTGTCTGGAGTGGGGCAGAATGGTACCTAACTTTCCATTTTCCTCTCTTGCCTCATAGTGGGATGTACTCTAGGGAGCTAGAGCACCAGCAAGGGGGTGACAGGGCTGGGAAGGAAATAAATGTACCTGTACAGAGTGCTGCCCTGGGGAAAGGCTGGCTATTAATAACAGTAATAACATATGCCAGGATGTGGAAGAGGAATCTTTTGTAAAGTGCTGATCACTGCCACTATCTAGGGTAGAAACAAATTGAAAAAAAAACCCAGTTTCATTATTTTATATTGAACAGTAATGCCACTTTGTTTTTATTAATTGTTTCCTTGTGTTTAAATTTTGTGTGTAGGGGAGCTGTTTGTTTTTAGTAGGCCATGCTGCAGATTGGCAGGTAAATAGGGGTGCTGTGTATGAGAGGGTGCTCAGCAGCTCCAGGCAGCCATCACTGGAGCTAGCCAGAACAGAAATGTCCCAGAAACTTGCTGCTCTGGAATCTTACCCACTGAGACATGTCACAGTCAACTTATCCTCCCTCTGCCCCAGTTACACTGCAAAAGGAACAGTTTGGAATGCAGCCCAAATACTACTGGAACAATTGGGATGCAGATGGCAAGGAAAGCTGAAGGCTATTTCCTCCTCTCCTTCTGTTATACTAAATAGAAATGGTGCAAAGAGGAGAACTTTCCCTATATATATGTAGAAGGAACAGGGGAGGAGAGATTGCAGAATTCAGGCAGTTCTTGGACTCTCCAAATAGATATTTCAGAGCAAACTTGGGTCTGAAGGGAAGGGTAAGTGTCAGTGCTTCATTTCTCTTGACCCCTCATTTAATCTTTCTGATTAGGAGCCAGACATCCCCTTGTCCTTGCAGTGCACTGTTAGGAGGGAGGACAAGCCCTCAGTGCCTCTGTCTCATTCTGTTTCTATTTCTAAGCTGTGAGCAGCATGGGACTTTGTGTAAGGGCCTAATGATGCCCAAGCAAAGGTTGACTTAAAAAATTCCTTTGTGATCGGTGCTACAGGTGGAGCAACAAATGGATAATAAAAGGGTTGGAGACTGAAGGCAAATCCTCCCCTTAGATTAAGGGAAATTAAATCCCTTGGGGGATGTGTAATATATGAGGCTTCATCATTCTTCTTAGGACAAGCAGTGTATGATCCCTTGGTCAGAGAGATAAAAGAATCATAAGCTCAAATGGCTCCACATGGTCTGTGTGACTCAGATGGCACCAGAGAATGTGCTGGAGGTAACTAGATACAGCTCAGCCTGCCCTGTGCTGTGAAAACAGTTCCTGTTACACTGGAAATCATATTGTCCCCATAGTGTCCTGTGTTCTCAGGGCAGGGAGGTACACTCTGTCTGCATGGATGGCTCAGGTAGGTGGAGGGTCTTCTGGAGACAAGTCAGGGGCCCCAGAAGAGACACATATCAGAAATAAACCTGGGTCTGGAGGTCTGTGGCCTCTTCTTCCCAGTCTGAGGTACTTGCTCTTCTCTTGTCCAGTCATTCCAGCTGTTCCAGCTCATGCCCACCTCTGCTTCCCACAGATGCCCTGACCCTCACCCCCATCTCTCTTGTATCTACTGAGCCTTATCCACCTTGCGATGTACAAATACGTTTGTTGTCTCTACTCCCAGCTTCTGAATCCTTTTGTTCATTTGATATTTGTTTTTTTGCCAAATTTTCTGCTGTTCTGAGGGGTCCCAACATATCCTCCATCTTTCCTGAGCTTTGGGAGTCCATGCTCAACCTGTAATCAGCATGACTCAAAATAACAACAGTATCTGTCCATGAAGCAAAAGAAATAATGTGCTTTGTTCTGCTGCTCCCTATTCAAAGATAAATTACTTTTCTTTCCTCTAAGAGCAGAAGCTCACTTCTTTACTTTAGCTCCCTCCCTGGTGCCTAACACAGATTTAAGATAAATCACATTCTCTGGGATTTTTAAAGACTGTTTGGGATGGAGAGGAGCTGTGTTACTGAGGAGCTTGACTATCTCCTATCACTGAGTTGTAGACCAAAGACAGACAATGTACACTCTGGTATTCGTACTGGCACTGCACAGAGGGGTGTGTCTCTGTATCTTCTACATTTCTGCCCTATCTATAGATTCCAGACACACTCAATCTCTGTGTCTGCCCCTTCTCTTTGTGTATGCTGACCTGTTGCACGTGTATTTTTCTGAACTTGGGTGTCTCTGTAGGTTTTGTGTAAGATCTTATGTGGTCTTGTGTCCTTGTTGCTCTGGGGTACTCCTATCTATGCACCTGCATTTTTTGGAGGAACAGCTTGGCTCTTGCTGAGGTGTCAGCTTTAGGTCAGAGTACAAACTCCAATGCTATATAGTGACATGCTGCAGCTTGTTTTATACTTTTTGAACTTCAGGGCATCACCTTTCTCCTCTGTAGTGGAGCTAAGCTTTATTCTTTCTGCCAATGGCCGCTTCTGAAAAATAAAATATCCTTACCTTCAAAACCAGTTGTCCTACCTGGAAGTGAGTAACACCTACCACAAAGCTAGCCAATGGAAAAGCAATTCCTGAATACTGCTGATGCTGGAAATCTCTGCTCAGCCTTGTGAGGCTTTGTAATTTGTGGCTTTAAAGCAGGACCACCTCAATTACTAAAGACAAAAAAAAAAAAAAGTCTGTCATCTTGCTTTACTTCCATGGCTTTGAAGTTCTGAGAAATCCTGAGTGGATCGTCCACTCCCTGCTCACTCTGTCTCTTTTTCCTTTGTTTCTCCTTCTGCCTCTGCAAAGATGTCACCATGATGAAGCTCTTGATGGGTTCCTGGGGGACTCTCAGCTGGTGCTGATGGATTGCTGTGCTCTTTGCTGCATGCTCCAGTTGTCTCTGCAGTTCAGGCTGCTGGCCTGACAGAGTCCATAAATCATTCTTGGAAGGAAAGGTGCTCTGAGAGCTGTGGCCTCATTTGGGATGTGCTCATGGGACACAGCCTGACATGTACCACTTGCATGTGGACTGTGGCAGATCTGTGGCAGGTCTGTGTGGATGGGGATCTCAGCTCTGGCTACCAGGCTCTCACATGCTCAAATTTGGTTTGAGAAGGCTGGGTTAGAAGGGTTGGGAACTTGCTGTTTCTCCTTCTACTCTTTTCTTTCTGTGCACAGAATTGAATAAGAAGGAACTGTGATCTGAAGAAACTGTAGAGGGCCAGTGGCTTATGTGTCATGCAGGCAGCTGTGGAATCTTTTCACAGAAGATGTGGACAGCAAGCAGGGAAAGGGAAGAGTTTGGATAGATAGTGCTTATACCTTTTGCTTAGGGCTCCTTTTTTTTTTTTTTTTTTTTAATTTTTTTTTTTTTTGTGTGTGTCTGTGTGTGTGTGTGTAATAGAAGGAGCCAAAAAGCACAAGAGGAAAGAGCCTTGAAGGAAAGAAAAAGGGAATCCTAGCAAGGCAAGCAGATGAAGCCGCACATTTGATTATTCCAGAATGCAAGAGATGCTCAATCATTGCCTATGTCAGAAATTTCCCAAAGATGTCCTTGAAAGCAGCTGCAGCAGAGGTACTTCATCCTCCTGGTACACCATGGGGATGGCAGAGATGCCATCAATTGTTCTTGATGCATCAAAACATCTTCCTTGCAAATCCTGAAGTTATTTAATGGAAATTCCCTGGTTTCTTTATGTCTGGGTCTCATCAGGGTAATGTCAGCCTCACACACCTCTTTAACCACCATGCCAGCTGTGGTCTTGTGAACATCTGGAGTAGTCCCCAACAATTCAGGGCCACCATTTTCCACAGGGTGGCAGCAGCATGCTTTCAATTTCCATGCTGAGGGGTCCCACTTGGGTGCTTCTCTGCCAAGGTTCTGGCTGGGATAAAACCTGAAAAGAGAAATGTTTCTAGAAGGGAGAGCAGGAATTTGCACATACTCCATGCAGGCTGCATACACCCCAGATGAAGCATCCTGATAACGTTAAGAGACAGCAGGCAGAGCTACAATGAAGAATGTTCCCACTTCTTTCCAATGCAGCACGAACTTGCCTTCCATATTAACCCTACTTTGTTCCACCCTGCACAGAGAGCCCTCAGGGCAGGAAGGAGATTTAGCTTCTCAGGGCTTGAAACTGTGAAATGATAGCTGAAATTTTTATTTTTATGGCTGAGTTTGAAATGATGGTGAAAATTCTCAAAAATACCTCATGAATATTCAATTACAGTGCCAGCAACATTTTACAGTCATGGATTATTTATATATGAAATAACCAAAGCTTCATAAATAATAAAGTAGCAGCAATCTCCACTGTGTTTTACGTTCACCATATCCAGCATGGGGGTGGGAGGGATGTGTCTCTGTAGCAGATTTACATTCTGTCTCAGCCTCTTGCAGGCTGGGTGCAGCTGGGAGGAGAGAGGCAGCAGAACAAAGTGTACAGGTGAGGGCACTGGAGGTGTCCATGTGTACAAGGAAATGTTTCCTTTGCTCCAGTGCTTGTGGGTGCCCCCGGCTGCAGAGAATTTATGGTATAGCATGAAACATAGCTGGTTTTGAGGGCAGAGGTGGGAGCATATGCAGAGGGAGAAAACTTTCAGCCAGAATATGTTGCTTGTGGGAAGCAGATCAAGCATTTGGCTGCCTTTGGCTTGTTGTAGCTTGACTGCAGCTGCCTGCATGGCCATAAACATATGGGATTTCTCCATGATGGACTGCTAGCACTACCAGAATATCAAGTGGTTTAAGGAAAGGAAGCCCTCATTTCTCAGACTTGTCCCTAATTGATCCATGCTCAATGGTTTCAAATCATCCCAAAAGCTCCATGGTGGCAGAGCTAATGATCCCCTCTTGGGAAAGGCTTGGGTGGTCCTAAGTGGGCACAGGTAAAGGACAGGGCATCCCTCTAGCCAGAGCAGCACCCACTTGCACATTTGTCTCATTTAAATAAAGCTGTGCTTTAATTCCCAGGACAAACCTCTCCCTCCCATTTTCCAGCTGAACAATGGCCATGTGTTGTGCAGCTTGTTAGACCAGAAAGAAGCATGATCCTGGGTAATGTGTAATGGAGCTCCTCTTCTCCAGCCCAACCCCACTGTTCAGTCAATAATAAAGCAGAATAACACTCATTTCCTTGTCACCAGGCAGCAACGTGAGCACCTGATCTTTGCAGATTCCAGTGCTCTCAGGAGAGAGGTTCTTCTGCCCAGACTTACTGGGTACTCCCCAGTCCTGTGGGAATGAAGAGAACTGAGCCCTCCATTCCCCACGATCCTCCTTTCCTGAAGGTTTATGCTGAAGTCCTTCTCCCTGTGGCTCCCACTAGGAAGGACTCACTGCCAAATCACTGAGGGAGGATTCATCACTCTGGTTTGGTGGCAGCATATTTATCCCCTCACCAGCCCACACAGCAAGACAAAAGAGATAAATTGCTGTCATCTCTTTTTACGGGACATATAATCAGGTGGTAATGTGGAGTGTTTCCTCAGCTCAAAGTAATTCAGGATGAATTATTCATTCCCTTAAAATGTCCTTAAAAGAAAGGGAAACCATCTCCCTTTCACTGCATCTCTTCCTGGCATTGTTGCGGTTGGGCTTTGGTTGAGGAGTCTGATGCTCAGCATGAGGTAGGGAGAGCTCCCCACCAGGTCCCAGGACCTTGCAGCTCTCTAATGGCTGACACAGCACTTCTGCACTGTTCCCAGGGAGGAAGATGAATCCCCCTGCTTGAGGTCTGGAAACAGGCTTAAATGTTTCTCAGCATCCTCCTGAGGGCTTGTCAAGGGGGATTGGAGTGCATCTGGGCTGGAGCTTTGCACATGGGAGAATTTTACCTCTTCTTCAGGGTCCTGGTTGATTATCCCCATGGGAAGGCCTGTCCTATGGAAGTCCCATCCACAAAAAAACCCTCCTACAGTAAGCTCAAGAAGACCATTGTTCTCTGAGAAAAAAGACTGGGGTGAGCTTTTCTGAGGTAGCCTGTCTTGTTTTTGCATGGCTTGGTTTTGGAAATGGGGAGCCACAGTGGTGGCTGCTGTGAGAAGCTGCTGGAAACTTCCATCATCTCTGTCAGAGCCAATCCCTGTTGGTTCTGAAGATGGACAGGCTGCTGGCCAAGGCTGGGCCAATTAGAGATCATGGGAATGCCTCTGTGATATCAAAGTTAAGAAGAAAATCAAAACAAAAGTAGTGGTGCAGTTTCAATTCTAGCCAGAGAAGAGGAGAAGGTGAGAACATGTGAGGGAAACAACACAGAGACACCAGGGTGAGTGGGGAAGGAGGGGCAGGAGGTGCCCCAGGGGCCAGAGCTGAGAGTCCTCTGCAGCCTTTGGTGAGACCATGGTGGGGCAGCTGTGCCCCTGCAGCCCCTGGGGATCCACAGGGATGCAGAGATCCACCCACAGCCCCTGGGGATCCACAGGGGATGCAGAGATCCACCCACAGCCCCTGGGGATCCAGGGGGGATGCAGAGATCAACCAACAGCCCCTGGGGATCCACAGGGATGCAGAGATCCACCCACAGCCCCTGGGGATCCACAGGGATGCAGAGATCCACCCACAGCCCCTGGGGATCCACAGGGATGCAGAGATCCATCCACAGCCCCTGGGGATCCACAGGGGATGCAGAGATCCACCCACAGCCAAGGTTTACTTGTCTTGCCAAAAATTTTACCCAAGACCCTTTCTCAGTATTTTTTGCATTTTGCTGAAAAATATTGGGGATTTTTTTACCCACTGGAAAATGGCTTTTGGTTAACAATTTCCTAAAAAAAATTGATAATTGACAAGTATGGACTTGTCATGACTCTCCATCTGGTTATTTGGAGTAATAACCAGCTTTTTGTATTTACCAAAACAGAACTTTTCAGGGTAAAACATGGTTTTGTTTGTTTGTGTATTGAAAAATATTGATTGTGATTCTGAGCAAAGTTTTGAAAGAACTGTACATCAGCTTATTCATTTTCCCTTCTCAGCTAGTAAGGAAGAAGAAAAATGATCCTTATACAGAGAGAAATCCTCTGTATCCACTTTCTCCATGTAACTGATTTGAAAGGCATCTTTTTCCAGAGGATTTATAGGGAACCAGAAGTTGCTGGGAAGGAGAAAGATTCTGTATCATTATCACTTGGAGCAGGAAGAGAAAAAGAATCTGTGTATCCCAGTGGCTTTCAGGTAGGGGATACAGCACACAGCACAGGTGTTTCTGGGATGGCTTCATGGTTTGGTTTGTGCTGTTCATTCTTTTTGGGGAGTGGTATTTTTTATTTGCTTTCCACTCATTTATCCTGACTTTAAATCCAATAATAAATGGAAAAAGATTTATTTCTGCTAAGAGAAAGGCCACGTGTCTGAATTCCTCTCAGGAGCCTGCAGAACTAGGGCAGTTCCCCTTTGCCACAGAGGTAATTCAATTTACAACGAGTTTGTAAGGAAAAGGTGAATGAAACATGAACTTTTTACATCCATGGAGAAATTAGTTCTCAAAAAATCACTGCTGAAAGAAGTAGGGAGGGGAAAATGAGCAAAGCAAACTGAGAAATACTGTAAACATATTAAGCTGGGCTTCTCTACTTCAGTGTTTGGAGCTGTCTCTGCTATAAATGGTATTGATTCAGAAATTTATTTGAGCTACCTGCTGCTATCAGTTACTTTTCACTTACTGCTTTCTGCTGGGCAGTTGATGGTCTGGTAGAACTGAAACCCCAAGTCTTCTTAACCTAGAGCTCATGAGAGCTGGGAAACAGAAAAAAGTAATTTCCGCTAGTGCTGTTTCCTACTGGAAAGACAAACAACCCACATGGTTCATATGGGTGGGATTTTTCTAATGGCTTGAATTGGAATGGGAGAAGTCTGTAGCCTGCAATTCCTGACCCTTCCTTCAGGTGCTCTGATGAGGAAATGATTGGCCCATTCTGCTGATTCTTTATATAGATCTCTCTATAGATTTTAAAAATGTAAAATAAAGCAAAGTCTAGCTTCCTTTTTTTCCAAATTCAGACCTCCAGTATCAGAGCAGCCCACAGGATTTTCTTGGCTACAATCCAGTAAAGTGAAAATGAACATTCAAGTTGTTGAAAAGGCTTTGAAAACCTCAGTGTAAGCCTTTAAAAGCCCAATTACTTTTTCACTGCCCTGACTTCAGGTCAGCTTGGGCTCTTGACTGCACTAACTGCTTTAAAACTACCTTGAATTTCTCATCTCTTTTATCCTATGGGAGTTCTCTTTCTCTGCCTTTTTTCCCTGCCCCGCCATAAATCCTTTTTCCCCTTTCTTGTGCAAAACCAGACAGGCAGAGACGCAGGGCAGGGGTAAGGTGAGGGTGTGCCTGGTTCACAAATGTGTCCCTGGCATGTCCTGCAGCCACATCACCTCAAGCTGTTGTCAGCTCTTGTGTACTAAGCAAAATTGGGCTGGATGGTAGATGCTGAAAGAAACCTGATTTTACAGGAGACAATGTTGGGAACTTGTGAGCTTTGTCTGCACAAGGCTCTGAGGTGTGACACCAATTAGCTTCATCCCAGTGTTGCCATGTGGTATGGGAGATCTGTTGAGGAATCTGTGATTTTGCTCAAAGGTTGCCCATTTCTGTAGTATTTACTGTGAACTTTAAATGATTTCATCTTCTGGAGATCCTAGAGGAACAACATGCCACAAGCTATTTTGTCATGCTGAGAAGTCAGATCCAATCTCACTGGAACTGTTGCAGTGAAAAGCTTGAACATTTGACCGAGGTATGCTTATAAAAGTTTCCTGTTTTCTAAGCCAATTTCATGAGCTATAAAATGTTTGACTTAGATTTGAATTCAAGAGACTTAAAGCAGTTCTAAAAAAACCTGGCTGTCAGCAGTCTCTGTGCCTGTATGTATTGAGTGACCTTGTTGCCCAGACGCTGATACCACAAAGAGACAGGGAGATCTGAGTACTTTCTAGAAATGAATCCCTCAAAGGCATTTGTCAGTAGGATCCTGATCTGCTGGACATGTTTGAAAGATAAGGGTTTCTACTGACTATACAAGTGCTAGTGTCTGTGGTATTTTGGAGGATGCTTCATGAGCTGGAAAATATGGTATAATTGGTTGTGTCTGACTGAAGCAGTGCCCTGAGAAGCTCCTGGAATATGCAGCTGGAGCACACTTAGCAGGGCTGTGCAACTTCATTTTTGACCTGGCAGGCCAGACATCTCAGGACATTTCTACTTTTAGGGCATCATTTTTAAGTTCTTGTTATAGATGTGTAATGCGATGGTTGGCTCTCGCAATTAAGGGATGAACATTACATGCGCGTTAAGAGAAGTTTTACTGGTTTACAGTTAGGTTATTGTGATTTGTTGTTTGGATGCCCTCTGTTCTCTCCATAGCCCCATTTCCCCCCTGTGTGGTGGCCAAGGGATGTCCTTGGCAGTCGGGACATGTTGGGGGGGCTGTGCCTGTGCCCCCGGCGTGGGACATTTGGGAGGAGGGAGGGCGGGTTACTATGGCAACACATGCCCGCCAATCAAAGTGCTGGAAAGCTGTCTCCACCAATGGACAGCAAAGAAGAGATGATTGGCAGCCTTTGGGCGGGGCCAGGCTCACCTGATGCCACACCAGGGGTATAAAAGGCGCTGCAGCCATTTTGTGGGTGAGCACTTGGCGGTTTAGTTTCGTGCTCACAGCGCTGCTCTTTCTCCTTATTAAGTCTTATGTGTACATCAATAAGGTTTAATAAACCTTTTGTAATAGATGTTGCAAAATAATTCATGCAAAAGAAATTTAAAACAAAAAACTCCAGCATTGTGACACCAACGCTGAAGCAGTTTTGCATTGAATGATAAGGAAAGAGAGACTGAGAAAAAAACCCCAGAGATAAGCTGTCTCCAGAGATGTTTTTCCCAAGAGATTTTTTTCTGTCTAGCAAAACTCAAGGATGTTTATTTCAGAGCAGATTCCGCTGAAACACAATGGATCAATTACCAAACTCTTAAAAAAACTTTTAGCAGACCACAGCAAGAAAATAAGAATGAACGGATATGCTGAAAAAGCAAAAATCACCAGAAAAGCAAGAAGACCCCCACCAAAAGAGTATAAAACGGGACTCCACCACAGCAGGGAGGGTGAACCACGGGGATTCGGAGCAACAGAGTCCGAATTGGGTTCACCCAGCGCCAATCGCCCGGCTCGGCACTACTTTGCTTGTGGCTTCTTCAAATTTATACTTTGTCAATTTTAATAAATTCTCTTTTAATCATTAAATTGGCTGGTTCATTTATAACACTTTGAAATTTTAAAATTGAGCATCGTTTCTCACACTGTGTTGTGACCATAGTTCACTATGGTGTGAAGGCACCACCAGTCCTTCTGAAATCTTCTCCTTTTAGCTGTATATGTGGGTCTTTACTTTTTTCCTGGTCTTTTGTACAAAGGGCTCTTGTGCTGTTTTTGGCTGAAGAGACAGCTGCGTTGTATTTACATGGACAAAAAGAGAATTTTTTTAATGTTAAAAGCTTAACATGACTTTATTTTGCAAAGAGATATTTGACATGCTAAAAAGAAGGCAGTCTTATTATTAGGTGATGGTAATTTATTTTCACTTGTTAAGAGTGCAATAAGAACTTGTTAACCTGATAGTGTGTATGAGTGTGATCTTTCTGTCTTAAATTGGGACAAATTCACCCCCAGACATCTCACAGTTACTGCTCAACATCTTTGCATCTTAAAAAGTCATTATGTCAAAGGAGATTTGACTCAGATCTATCTGGTGCAAAATTAATCACTCTTCATACATGATGCTAAAGGAATTTGCTGAGGTCCTTTATGAGCAAGGCACAGGTACGGACTGTGTCACTGATTAATAGCTCTGAATCTGCCTGTCAGGCAGCAATGAAATTCTGACGTGGAACAATACACTGGCACATGCACAGGTCTTCTGCCAGTTCATTTGCCTGGGGTGTATATCCCTCAACTGCCACATTAAAATTGCAATGCCTGTAACAAGTCCTGAAGTTACAGCCATGGGCTTCTCAGTGTTCTGTTTGGATTCATTCCCTCTGCCCAGGCAGCCAGAATGTAAATAAATGTTCCCCACCTGGCAGGTGCAGAAAGGTTAGATTTGCATAAAGGGGCCAGTGTAAATTTCTCCTGTTTGTATTCGCCTCTTCTCTCCAACTGGGAATTTCAAGGCAGAGATAAATGTCAGCTGGAAATAGCACTTCAGTGTCAGCAGTTAATCTCTTCCTGCCATGTCTCTTTGTGCTGCTCTTTACCATATGGATCAGCCAATCTCCTCTTGTGTGAACCTCTCATTACTGGCTCTTCTGTTGTCACTTTGCTTACAATCTTGACTTTCCTTTTATGTTTTCTGTTTGTGAATTAAACTCTTCTCATCTGGCAAGTCACTCTACTGAAATGGTTGTGCTGAAACAGCCTGCTACCAGTTTCATTCCATGAATGGTTCAGTGTGTCTCTGCCCTCTGGTCCTGAGCCTACATGGGTGAAGAATCACAGAGATTCTCTTTTATGTGGTTCATCATACAGCAGTCTTGCTCAGGAACTGTTGGCTAACTGGGGATGCTGCTGCTGAAAAGAAAAATGAGTGCCTTATGGGTGGATCAAGGTTTTCAAGTCTTTGATCTGGACACTCACTTAAGGATCTGCTGCTGGTGCATTCTGTTAAATGTTAGGCTCTAGTGGAAAACACTTCAGTCATTGAGAACAGGGACTTCCCACTCCTGCTTCCCCACTTCCTCTGCTTTTAAGTCCCCCTAGCTTTTAGTGCCCTGTAGGAGGTAGAGATCTCTTTAATGACTCTTTTTTCCATTACCATCTCTTTGATACTTTTTCAAGTTTCCCCTGATTATTCTGACTGTTCTTGATAATCTGTTCTAGCTCTGGTTATTTTTTTTTTTCTTCTTTATCTTCTTCTCCCCCCTTTTCTCTTTCACATACACACAGCCATTGGTCTACAGTAAAGCTGTGTCATGGCTCAGTTCAGATCAACCCTTGTTTTTGTAATTTGCACAGCCTGCATTGCTTTGTTTGTACCAAACAAAGACACATTTATGTGTTCCTTGATTTAGCCTGACTCAGAGACAAGTGCTCTTCTCACTGCTTCCAATGAGATTTAACCCAGCCCATAACAATGAGGCCCATATTGCCATCCCACTTCTGCTTTGCCCATTTGCCATAGGATCCTGTCTTCTAAGCAGCCACCTGGCCCCTGCTTTTTCCAGCTGCCTCTGTCTGTTCCCAGTAGAGTCCCCAACTTCTCAAGAGTTCTCTCTTGGCTGGTGTAAACCAGGCTCTTCTTGGAATAAATTGTACCATTGTTTTGGCTCTTCTCCTAGAACAGTTCAGCCCCTTCATGTTGGCCTGTGATGGGGGATGGCTTTCTGCTCTGTCTCCCCTTCTGGAATGTGTTAAAAAATATGCTGTTTCAGGCAGCCTCTCCAGGGCTGCTACTGCTGCTTTCAGTAAGAGGGAGAAGATGAAAGAAATAGATCCGTAATTTGGTTCTAAATCACTTCCCCAACAAAGGCAGTGCTGAAGGTCACTTGTAATGAAGCTGTCGTACGGGTAAGGCCTCACAATCAGGCAGAGGAAAAGGAAAATGAGGCTGGAGATGAGTTCATGGCAATCTTGATTCAATTTCATTGAGGTGCAGCTGTTTGGATTGGAGTTCAGGATATTAGCAGGAAGGTCAGGACACAGAAACTGCTTGTGTGGAGTTTATCTGCTGTGCTAGGAAAGACTGCAGAGCCCTTTGGTGGTGCTCAGCCCAGACTGTATGGCAACCTGTGAGCAGGGTCACTCTTTATGGCAAGGGTGAGATTCTGCCTTGCCTGCAGAGCATCTCGGCATAGATTCACATCCTCTGAGAATTGCAGGAGGGCTTGCATGGAGGTTTGAAGCTCCAGCTTGGAGACTCCAGATCCCTTCCCATAGCAGTGTGTTAATGTGCAGAAAAGGAGCACTGATTTGCAGTAAAATGAGCAAACGGGATTTCTTAATAAAAACATTATAAATTGTTAAAAAATTAACACTTTCTTTTTATATTTAGAATTTATTCTGTCATAAAAGAAATTAATTTACCAAAAAGGTAAACACATTGTGCTGATCTGAAAGTAAACCAGCAGGAGAAATTAACCCCATACAAATACCTTGCAAGAGATTTCAAGCTGGAGTTACAATCAATTAGAGATATTAGAATAAATGCAACAATACAGAAAAAGCTGTCTTAAAACCACAGAGTACAGCCTGGCCCCTGTTGGTCAGGGTGGTGTTCACAGGCCAGTTAAGCACTGGTTGCTGTGCTGTTGAAGTGATGGTTGCAGTCTTGTTGAAAGTGGTGGTCCTGCTGAAGGTCTGGTGGTCCTGTGGAAGGTCTGGTGGTCCTGATGAAGGTCTGGTGGTCCTGATGAGGGTCTGGTGGTCCTGCTGAAGGTCTGGTGGTCCTGATGAAGGTCTGGTGGTCCTGATGAGGGTCTGGTGGTCCTGCTGAAGGTCTGGTGGTGCTCTGGATGCCCACTGGTGCAGTTCCAGGCCCCAGAGTGCTCGGATTATATACAGGCAGGCATGTTCACTTCCTCCTCAGGGTGGGGAATTTCACAATAGAATGATGTAATTCTAGGAGTCATAGGATATTTTGGGAAGTCCTTGATGGCCCAGTTTGGTACAGCTGCCCGTTGGGGCTGTTGAGCCAGGATGGCCCCTTGGCAGAGATAACCCCTTAGGCTGGGTGTAGTCATCACATGAAGACAAGAAAACCCTGCATGACATACATCTTTTAAAGGTTGACATAAAATGGCTTGATTTAAAATTATTGCAAAGAAACCTATTGATTGACCCAGCTTGAATTCTTTTAGTTCAGGAAGGGGTTTTTTTGTGGCATTTCTATCTTGTACCAGGATGGAGATTATTGTTTGTCAAGTTTGACATTTTCTGGCTTCCATCTCAGGCTAGCACTGTTTCTGGCTGTGGGCTGCCTACAGCTTTGGTGTCCTGATTAAATTTGTTGCATTTTTTTAGCATTATTTCCCCTGGGGTTTCCCAGAAAAGCAGTGGAGCAGAGAGGAGTGGGAGTGAGGAAAGGAAAACAAACAAGGTTCCTCTCCATTATACAGCCTTGAGGGTTACAGAGATGTTCAAGAGAGTGTGATGGGATGATCTGTCTTTCTGGTGGCCATGCAGGGTGCATCATGATAGCTGCTCACTGAAACCTGTAGGAGGAGGTGTGAAATTTAGTGTGAAAGTATTTCCTGTCCCTGGATCAAATCCCTGCTCCTTCTCACCTGCCATCACCAATATTTTTGTGATCTCTGGAGAAGCCAGATCCCCAGACCAAAGAGAGTATTATTTTAACTTGGCACTTAGCCCTTCAGGCTGATGTTTATACTGACAGTGGTGGGAAGAAGAAAATCAGTGCACTTGCTGTATTTACAGTGCCTGCTGTTTGTCATAGTGGAAGTTCATTGGAAAAATACTTCAGGAAAGAGAAGCAGTAAGTAAATATCTTTCTTCTCAGGGGAGGCCATTTGGATTGTGAGGGATTTCTACAGCTAAGTTCAGAAGAACTTTTTGAACTGCCAGGCAGGGCAATTTTATAACATAACCATGGATTTCAGGAGGTATCCTCAAGAAACAGTAGTGTATCTTTTGACTGCTTGGGCCACTGATGATGAAAAGGCATCAGTTATCCTTTATAGCATTGCTTGATAGTTGCTTAACTGTGGTGTGAAAAACTGCATCAGAAACCATGGAATGCTGAACTAGACTTCTAAATATCTTTCAGGGCTTCTGGAAAGTAGCCTAAAACAAAAGTCTTGAGGGTGTTTTTGTTAGGTGAGGTTGTTGGCCAGAGACAGACAAATGACATGAACTCATTGATGATCATAAGACAAACAGCTTGTTCTATTGTTCAAAACTTCCTTTTATAGGGAGTTTGAATTTCCTGGGTTTAGACAGCTGTTTGCTCTGGGTCTTCACACCACCCAGCTCCTGGACCAGTGTATGTCTGCACCCTTGATTGAACATGATTGGGTGAGGTTCCTGTTTGAGTTCAAATCTATCCTAGCATTGTTCACCCAGGGACTTGTTCTACTTCTTTTTCTAGAATGAACCAGGCTAGCTGAATTAGGTTTATGTTGTGGCCAGACTGATCTTGTCCAGCTGCAGACCAGCTGTGCTGTGACAGTCATGGCCTTTTTTTAGGGGATGTTGTCACATGTCTATGCTTTGGACATCACAAAGCCAGCATCTTTAGAGAGCTTATTATCACAACTCCTTGAGCAACCAGAGGGCTGCATGTAGGATAATGTGATGAGGAAGTGCTTGCTGGAGCATTTTCTGCTATACCCCCCTGCCTCTTTGTACAGCTCTGGACATGTGGCCTTTTTTTGGCTAATCAAGGTGTCTGGGACTTTGAAAGCTCAGGAAGCTCATGTCATTACCAGGCTCCTACAGCAGCCTCACTTAAATATCTGTTATTTCTTAAAAGACAAAAGGGTCAATGCAATTGGGAAAGTGAACTTGGACGTGCAAAGTAATTTCATGGGGAAAACAGCACAGGTAATTAGATTTGACAAAACTTTTTGCTGAGTGACTGCACTGTAATCTCCTTTCCCAAGCATTGTGTCTGTACCCTGGTGAGTATCCCATGGGCATCTACAGGCCCAGTGGCCCACATACATGCACGTGTGTCTCATGGCTGTGTATGTGCAGTGTACACAGCTGATATGCAATATCATACAAGAAATATTGTTCTTGGCTGTAATAAACTGTCCATGCGTGTAGGTGGTGATGCACACACATGTGAGAAACAAAATTCACTCTTTAAAACTTTGAAAGGTTTAATAAGGGATAAAAGGGACAAAATCCAGTGCTTGGATACCTTGCCAAGATGCCAGAAGCACACTGTTAGCTTAAAACAATTTTCTTATATACTTTCTTCAGTACACTGTTTATATACATATTCATAAGGTTATACATATTCAAACATTCCTGTGAGTTCTTTCACATGTTCTGGGAATTTTTAGCTCTGTTTGACCCTTGATCCATTGTGCAGTAGTGTAGATTTAATTTTGGCAAGTTGTGTATGTCATTTCCTCACAACGTGTGTGCCACTTCCTCACAACAACAGACAGGGAATTATTAATAGCTGCAGAGTCAGTAACAGGAGTTTTTTCACATTCTTTTTCCAGTGTTATCTGTGTGGTTCCTTCAATGTTNTGATGATCATAAGACAAACAGCTTGTTCTATTGTTCAAAACTTCCTTTTATAGGGAGTTTGAATTTCCTGGGTTTAGACNTACACAGACAGTTTTAAGCACATTCCACAGACTTATCTAAGTCTCTATTGCCAGTTAGTTACAAACAAAAAAAATAAAAACATCCTACAAAAGCTAACATAGTCTCTATTTCAATATTTTGAAAGAAAGCCTAAACTGCAATATATGTTTATCACATTAATGCCTAGATACACATTGCCAGGGCACTGGCCACAGAAGCTGACAAATTATACTATATCAAAGCCAGTTAAAAGTGATTATAAACTGTACTACATAAAAATTGTTGTGATTAATAATAATTTGCAGAAGTCAACACATAACAGCGAAAGCCAGTAATTCCACAATTACTTATAATACACATAACAGAGATTTGGAAATCTTAAATAGTTAATAACTCGCATTTTCTGCATTTTCTGCTTGTATTTGTAACTGCTTGTGTTTTCTGCAGATGCACAAGATGCTCAAGCCAAAAATGTTTGTTTGTTTGCTGGAATATTCCGTCAGCACTCCTCTGTCCTAAAGGCTTTTAGATATTTTATAATTTATTTATTTGCATGTCTCACCTTGTATGACAATGCCTTTGTCAGCATCCCTAAAAAGCCTTTCAAAGTCGAGGACAAATAAATAAGCCTCTGAGATCTAACTTTGCATGTTCAGATAAGCAGCTGTCCTCAAAGCCTGCTTCTGAATGGTGTTGCCTGGTGTTGTCATGTGGCAGAGCAGTGAAAATGGATCTCTTCCAATATTTTCTTTTTAAACTTGAAATTTTCCTGCAGAGGTGTTGTATTAGAAACTCATGTCCTAGGTTGCAGGCTGATCTGTTAGACAATACACCTTGATGTCATCTATCCTCAGCATAGCTGTGGTCTGATCATTTCCTGCCAGAACACATAACTGGGTTGGGGAGCAAAGAGAAATTGTGGGATACAAAACCAACTCTCCACGGGATTCTTCACAAAGATTTTTCACAGTAAGAGCTGGTCACGTTCCCTTGAGGTACACAGATGTTTAAAAAGGAATTTCCATGGCAACAGGCTGCATTCTGCTGACTCTGGTAGTCTGTCACTCTTCAGATCTGTTTGCCACCCCTGGTACTCTGAGTTTCAAGGCCACCAATGTGTGATGGACAGAGATTGTAGTGGGTTTGTGTTTGGGTCAGACATCCTGGCTGAGGGAATTTACCACAAATCCTCTGTGGGAGAGGCACTGAGGAGTTCAGATGATAGTCCAGCCTGGCTCATTCATCAGTTACAACAGGATCTTCCTGGTTAAGCCATTATCTGGTTGCTAGGAAGCTCAAAGGTATCATGTCACTGTGGGACTGTGACCTTGTCTAGCTACTCTTACCTGAAAAACTCATTTTTTAATGTATGTCAGATTATTAAATCTCAGAGTGTCTCCTTGAGGCACTGTAGGGAAACTGAGGCAGCCCTAGGCAGTAGCTACTTTTACAGAAAATGCAAGTGCCAGAGCTAGGAGCAGGATCTAGAAGTTCTTGTTTCCTTTGTTCCCCCACCTCATCATGAGGCACTGTCACCTCTCATGTAACTGGGAAAGTAGAAGGTTATTTCCTGACTCACTTCTTAGAAGAAAAAACCTTTCATGTGCACATACACGAAAGAATAGGCAATATATTATAGTGGAATAAAGGGCAGTAGATATGGAGAAATCAGAGGGAAGGGAATTGCGTGCTCAGATATAAGGATGAGGTGGGCTGAGGATTTTGTATTTTGTATTTCTGGGTGATTGAAAAGTGGAGGAGGGCAAGTGCATCACTGTGGTGTGAGACTGAGTGTAAACCCAGAGGGAAAGGAAGAGTTCTGTTGTGGATTTTATCCTGAATTCAGTGTAGGCTCAAAGGCTGGCATGAAGTTTATAGTCCTGAATTTCATGCCTGGGATNGTGGCCAGACTGATCTTGTCCAGCTGCAGACCAGCTGTGCTGTGACAGTCATGGCCTTTTTTTAGGGGATGTTGTCACATGTCTATGCTTTGGACATCACAAAGCCAGCATCTTTAGAGAGCTTATTATCACAACTCCTTGAGCAACCAGAGGGCTGCATGTAGGATAATGTGATGAGGAAGTGCTTGCTGGAGCATTTTCTGCTATACCCCCCTGCCTCTTTGTACAGCTCTGGACATGTGGCCTTTTTTTGGCTAATCAAGGTGTCTGGGACTTTGAAAGCTCAGGAAGCTCANTCAGTTTGTTTCCCATGGCCTATGTATTTCCCATAATCTGCAGGAAAAAACATGGATAACAGCCTGCAGGAGAATATTTACTGAAAGGGCTGTGCATAGCTGGAGCCAGAACTAGGAGGGGCCAGAGAAGCTCCTTAAGGGGCTCCTGTGATGATATTGGAGATATTTGTGAAGCTGCATGGAAATATCTTCTTTTGACATGCATATGAGCAGCCTGTCTTTCTGTTGTCTCAGAAGCCACTCCAGCTCAAGCACCACATGTGCCAGGCTGGGCTGGGAGGAGGAGCTGAGGGAGAGGGATGGTGTGATGATCAGTTCCATTGTGTGGGAACATATTGGTGTGGCTGTGCTGCAAAATGAAAGACTGGCAGGCAGAGCATTACCTTCAAGTAAGGGGAAAAATCTATCTTTGTCCCTCTTGGGACACCAAACACACTGTGAATGAGATGTCCAGTGAAGATACCACTGCTGTGTGCAAATGGGAGAGGAGTGGGGTAGGGAGAGCTGCATCCCCTTGAATAATTGGGTTATCCTTGGTGAACCCACATGCAGGGAGGCTGAGCAGCTGGAGGCTGGCAGGCAGCATTTGCTTCTGCTGAGCAAGTGTGTTTATCTATAGAGCTCACAGAGATGTTTATGGCTGAGGAAGGGTGTAAATCTCATTGGATTCAAGTCCTTGGTGGATAATTATGCCCTCCTTCTTCTATCTCCTCTCCCCATTCCCTCCTGCCCTGTACACGAGACACGGTTCACAGGCTATAAATGGATGCAATGCTATTTTTAATGCGGAGAGACACCTTATAATCAGGTGAGGCAGACAGTGGGAAGTGAGGCACAGGGTGGGAGGCAGCTTGCCAATTCCTGCTCCTTCCCTCTGTAGTCATTCCCTGAGTCCCCTATCACACTCATCTGTGGGAAGCTCATTTCTCCCATTTCCCCTTAAAATGACTTGTAGCCTATAAAGCCTGGAGCAGGACAGCTGCGTGCTCAGAATCCTAAGATGCTGTTCCTAACAGGAGAGGGTGGCAGGATGCAGGGAGGGAATCCATGCCACTCTAATTCCACATGACTCCAGTTTGGCTCTTGCAGCTTATGAGGCTATCAAAGCTCTTGCTTAATTACCTAGCAATCAATCTTTCTTCCTGTTCCTTATGCTTCCAGCCAGAGTTAGCAGTATTTTTATTCTTGAGGCCTCAGGAGAGTTACCAACTTGTAAGAAATCACAGCCAACCCACAGGGACTGGTACTGTGTGTGTAGGACTGCATTCCTGCAGCGTGGCTGCAGGAAAAGCGGGGGGCAGTAGCGCTGGGCACATCTGGCCGTGCAAAGTTTTGTTTGATTTTGCAGGCTGAAGGTTCATTGAAAGCTCCCAGAGCCCAGAGAGGCAGATAAGGACCGTGCATTGACTGACCAGGACCAGCTGAGTTGACAGAGCCCTGGCAGTGGCAGTTGTCCCAAGGCATTACAGCAGGGTTGAGCACAACATACCGAGGTATTGTGGCATTATCTCTTCATTACCCACAAAGTGCTGTTTGTAGCTGGGGAGGAGCACAGGGAGAAAGACAGAGAGGAGGGAAATGGCTCATTAACTGCCCAAGGGAATCAAGCTGAACATCTCTTTTTCTCAGGCTGTCAGCACCCAAAAAGGACAAGTCTGTTAGGAATTAGGCTTGGCTCAGGGAGCCTGTAACCTACATATACCCCTAACCTGCACCAACTAACACATATGCAATGCACATCTTGGGTGCTCCCACAGTGCAAGAACAATCATCTTTCCTTCCATCACTGTCTACTTAAATTTAGAAACACACGTACCAAAATTTGCTCTCTATCTGCAGACCAGTTCATCTGCTCTATGAGCACGGTTTGCAAACACATCCAACTCAGCATTTACAAGCATTTTCTGCTTGTTACATCCAACAATCCCACCCTTCTAGCAGAAAGCAGGCACAGGAGTTGCACCAAGCTTGCTCCCTGTGGGCAGGGAGCTGTGTCTCCCCTGTGTGCATTCCTGTGTGCTCACACTCTGCATTCCAGTGCATTCTGCCCCCTCAGTTGTGAAATCTGCTTCTATGCACATGCACTCACAAGCATGTTCTTGCTTTTCCCTTCTTTCCAGTTCTCCTTTTTGCTGGTTTACATCAGTTCTGCTGGCACACACTGTGCCTCCTGCAGGTTCCCCCCACCACGGTTCCCAGTGAGAACCAGGCCCTTGCAGCAAACACAAATATTGGCAGAGTGGGCTGACACCAGGCTAGGTGACATTTCCTGAATAAGACCCTTTTCTTGGGAGCCAGGGAGCTTTGCAGCTTATTTTGGATGAAACATGGGAAACAAACCCCCAGTGATCTCTCAGCTCACCCACCAGCTGCTGGACTCTGCCTGCAGTGACTTTTCAGCTCTCTTTATCCCTGCTGCCCGTCCTTCTCAGACATAGATCAGGAAGCCATTAACTTATTTATACAGGCCCCAGCCTCACAGACATCTTGCTGGACAATATTTCAAGAAAAAGCATTTGACAAGATTTATGGGGTTGTTGCTGCCAGCTGTGGACTGTGGAAAGTAAAAGATCTCCTTTCTTAGGTAATAAAATATAAAATGGGACCCAATTTCTCTCCAGGGTAGGAATCATTATGTTTGACAATGCTGTAAAACACATGGTGCTACAGCATGGGGGTGAGAGCCAAAGTAAACACTGCCTTTGGAAATCTTCTTCATTGCAAAGCTGGGATGTGTGAGTCATTGCAAAATAAAACAGGAAGGGCCTTGGGTGGAGAGAGTCTCCCTTCTGCCTTTCTCTTCTCTGAAAGAACCGGAAATCCCTTTACAAGCTTTGCAAAGATTTTCTGAAACTGATTTTAAATTCATTCAACTAAATTGGAGCAAGTACTATGGATATATACAGCGAGGCTGGTTTGCTTTATTAAATCAATTTAACTTAATTGGCTCACAGAATGTTTAACCTGATGGACTTCCCACTAGTTCAATTGCACCAATTAGAAATCAGGTCGGATAAACCTGAATCCTCTTTGTGCCAGAGATTCTGGGGTTTGTACAAAGATTGTCTAAGGGAGAAAATAAGTAACAGCTCTCAGATGATGTTTTGCCCCTTATGTGCCTGCCTGTTTATCCTTTGATTTGTCTATACCAATAATTTTTCTGGTCTGTGTACACTGTGCATCTCTGGCAATGTTACCATAGAGAAAAGCTAGCTACAAGATTTTGATTTAACTTACACTGTGCTAGGGAGGACCTGTACTTCCAAAATCTATCCTAGGCAAGGGAAAGGGGAGGTGTTATGTCAAGCAGGAATAGAAAATGAAGGAGAAATGAGAGAGATGTAGTGGTAGGGCTCAGCCATTCCCCTGGGTGTTAAAGGTGGGTAAAAAGGAGTTCATACCAGAAACACAGTGCAAAGTGCATTGTCTCCTCCCCTGTGTGGCGTGCTCACAGGGCATATGTGCTCAGCAAAGTTGTGTCAG